>JBAJNP010003660.1:25779-38014 GCA_036877545.1 Yasuhikotakia modesta | reverse complement strand
ACACACACAAACCTGTACACACACACACACACACATACACACACAAGAAAACAATAAGTGTGTGTTTGGGTCAAATGTGGTTACCATGCAGTTGCTAAGCAGTTGTCCGGGTGATGTGTACACATGATGATAATTCCCCCAGAGATGATGTTTGTTTGAGATGAATATGTGAATAATGAAGACGTGGTCTGATAATATCATCTTCATTTTACTGCGTGTCAACAAACAGAGTCCAACATGAGCCAAACCTTCAATCATCCGTGATGCATAATCTGTGGTGTCACATTTTCACACCATGTTGACAAACGTGAGTTTCAAGATCAAAAAAACAAAATTTGTTTCTTTAAAGCAATTCAACATGTTATTTAATAATAAAAACCTTTAGGATAAAACATTTACACTTTGTGTTTTGTGTTGATGTAATATTTATTATTGTGTTTAATGATATTGTTTGTCTTTCATTCAGGTTGATGTTTCTGTATTTTATTGGCAGAGAAACAACAGAACAGAAGAGATCTCTGCTCCCCTCAGAGACAACATTTTAAATGCATTCATAACCAATTTAAAATCCATTATAATTCCAGCGTAAATGCAAATTAGAGGTCTTAAACTCTGTGATAATACCTTTGTAGAATGTAATGTAGAAAATAACACAAAGCTATTATACAAACCACCCTGTCAGCAGAATGTCATTTAAACAAATTTTGTAGTGTAACGTGTGGAAATGAATAAAGATGGCTGCATGCAGAAAACATGCTTTCTTTAGTTGTTCAGTAACAAATATAACTCATAATTGGCTTGATTTTTTATAATCAGGTAATCAGCTTCAATTGCCACCAAATCAAAGCGTTTGGCGTTGACATCTGTGAAGGTCTCTTGCTGGTATCCATCTCGTCTGAGGCGTTTTACAGCATTCTCACTTCCCGCTCCATTATCTACATTAGCTCTTCCCTGTCGCTGTGAGGTAAACGCGGAATGTGGCGCTCAATATTCCGGACGTGTCGTGATTAATTCTCCGGAGTTTCTGGTGGATGGTTTACTAGCGGTCAGGCTGTGGTCAGCGGCGACTGCTTTGTCTCCTCCGGTTCCCATTACGTCTGTCTGACTCTGACCTAATTTCCCTGCCACCGGCTCAGTTTCCGGCTGGAAACCCACCGCTGTCACTGTTTGAACTGCCCCACAGGGACCCGTTCACAAACTGACGGCCAGTTTTACAGCCCAGTGTTTTATGGGTATTTTTTTTATTCTGGATTGTTTCAGTCAGCTAGCGTGGCTCATCTTTCCTTCCTAACCTCGAGGGTGAGAGAGCGCAGGGAGTTTGAAAATCAAGTGAATCTGACTATATTTACGCCTCTATAAAAAACACGCCGCAACAGTTTGTCAACTTTGCGCCTGCGGAGGCGTTCGCGGCGCGCTGACTGGCCCGTAATCTTCTAAAGATGTGAGGTGATTCGTTTAAAAGTAACAGTGCGGCTTCAGGGACCGTGTTTTTTATGGGCCAAAGCATGAACCGACGTATGGAAATATAACTTTCGAGACAATTTTCTCGAGCGGGTCTCACAGCTGCCATTTACTGTCTGATGAATTTCTGCTCTTGCCAAGAATATTCCGGTCAGAATTCACTGGTGTGTCATTGCAGGGCTGCTGTTAACATTTTTGTCTGCCATAATTTCCCAGCAAACACTAGTGAAATGTGGTTTGCTTCGTACCAAGCAAGGGTCAAGGTTTAGGTTTGTGGCCCCCTGCTGGAGGAACGACACTTAATGACAAAAGTCTTTTATTGAAGGCTGTTCTGTGCATTCTGTGTTTTTATTGTAAAATACAGTTTGAATCATTATGCATTGCTTAAATAATACATAGCATTATATTTTAAAGATTTGTATTTGTTATTTTAATTAAGTATATTAGATTTTTTACCAGTGCTCTATAGAAGTAATAAATGTGGTAGCATGTTTTCCTGTTGACATCACAGAACATTGATACTTCCCTGCCACCAAATGTTGTTTTATTTCCTCTTAGAAAAGCTTATTTTTAGCACCGTAACGCTCCTTTCTGCTCGTTTCTGTAGATCAGTTACTCTTGTAACCCGGCCTGCACGACCTCCGCTTAACTTATTCATTCAGTTTGACTTATTCATTCAGATTTGACTTATTCAGGGATTATCAGCGCTGCTGTGTTTCTTTTCACCTGTCGTTGGATTGAATGGAAATTCTGTTCATTCTAGCACCTCTATTAGCATGAAACACATTCATTCAGACCAGAATGGGCTTCAGTGCTAATGCTAATGGATGTGTGGGAGGAAACCCGAATCTTCTGGCAGGCGCTCGGGGACTCCCGGGGTCGGGCCTCTATCAGCCCCTCGTATCTTAACACGCGTCTTCCAGAACAAATTGGCCTGTTTACTTAAGAATTGGCAGCCGCCCATGAATATTTGATAGCGAGTGACTGCTGACGCGCGGCTACAATGACTTTCTTATCTTATTTAGCCAGCCTGCCGGCTCACGCTTCCCGAGAGACGGGCTCTTCTGAAAGGCTTCAACACGGCAGCTGCCAGCGGTTTCATCCAGAGACCAGCACCGTTTACTCAGCTAACAGTTTTAGGTTGTATTAACATTACCCTAATGTTTCTGCTTAGTAACAATAATGTTAAAGTGTGTTTCGGAGTGCTAGGAGTGTTCAAAACGTCTAGTTTAGATGTTGTATTGCTATTATTGTTTGAACGTTTTCCAAACATTTTTTTAAATTCTGTAACGTTGTTTTAAAATGTTCAGGTTATTGCTTAAGAATGACGCTTCTATATGATGCTAAAATACGTTCTTTTAATGTTAGCCAACATTATGAGAACATTCCCTGTTAGCTGGCTAAGCCTGTCCCCCTTTTCCCATCTGTCAGCTGTACAGGATATTGGCTGAAACCTTTCATATCACCTTTGCCGCACTGGCTAATAATGCAGCAGCCTCAAAATCAATGAAGCTGCCCTATATTTGAGCCCAGCTTTCTCCATAAAGGGATCTTGAGAGCTGTGAGGTTTACTTTTTGAAGCCATTTCTCTCTTTTCCTTTATTATAGGGGAAGAAAAATGGGTGACCGAGACTTGGAGATCATTTCTCCCGCTCTGCGAGGAATGGCGCTCTCTCCAGGGAGGTTTATGGTGGGCTGTGACGGTGGCTGTCTCTCTTCATTAGAGAGCAGGTCTTCGCTCGCTCTGACGGTAATTCAGCGGTGTGGATTTGTGCTGAGTGTGCAGAGACGATTCTGGGTGGGCTGAAAGAGATGAGAATAAGTGGAGAAAAAGAAAGAGATCAGGTATCAGTTTTCAGACTCCTGGCTGGTGGTGGACAACCTCATCCACAAAGGACCCCCTGAGGCGGCCTGTTTCTCTCTTTAAATGCACCTGGTTCTGTTTTCATAAAGCTGAGGGAATGACAGAAGTTACCACCCGAGCGAAATCTGGAGTTTCCCCCTCACTGGTTAAAGAAAGAGAGAAAAGATGATCACTCTGATAAACATTCACATTAATCTCATGATCCACAACAAACTGAGTGATATTGGTGACGTTTTGTTTCACGTGTCTTATGTGTCTTTACTTAAAGGGAGAATAAAAATGAAAATTCTTTCATATCATTCAAACCTGTATGAGAAAAATCAGATGATGTTTTGAAGTTAGTTGGTAACCAAACAACATTTCTTAAAATATGTTCCCTTATGTTCCACAGAAAAATTCATACAGGTTTAATATGACAGGAGGGCGAGTAGATTCGTTTTGGAGGGAACTATCCCTTTAATGAAGTTGCTGTTGTTGTCATTTTTATAAAGTGACGGGGCTGAAAGGTTCTGGGTGAAAGATTACATATTATCTGGATTTTATCTAACAGTGTCCGCTTGAAAACGTTTCCTTTCAAATCTGCCAAACTTCTGGTCCAGAGAGTTCTGAGCGCTGAAGACTGAGTGAGTGAGAGAGGAAGATTAAACCCTTTCTTTCTGTCCTCTTTCATCAGCTGAAGGTCTTCTGGTGGGTTTAAATCTGTGATCGGCTGCTAATGTAGCTGAACGTGAGGATATCATTAAAGCAACATCCAAATTTTCCTCCTCCTAAAGCCTTAATAACAATTTTTTCCCCAAACACTTCAAATAGACTTAAAGAAGAACGGCCTTTAAATATTTAGACGCGTGTTCCTCAGATCTCACTGTTCCTCTGGTTCAATAGAAACTCTTCTGATGTCAGAATCGATCTACATAACCTCTTTACACTGTTCTTTGCCTTTCAAAGAGAACCTTGTTGTTTTAATCCTTGTTTTATATTTGTGTTTAATTATTTAATGGGGTTTTTGTTGTATTTGTGATGTGGAACTGGACATTTGACCGTATAATGATACGAAAGTTGGTGTTGAATTGACTTTAGTTAAACTCTGTTTGGAGGTCTCTGTACTGTCAGCCACTAATAAGCGTTTCTGACTGCAGTGGCTAAATGTTGTTGGTGGTCTGCATAACTGAATGTAGCTTTAGGAAATCAGATCACAGATACGACGTATTTATGGGAGCAAAGACCATAGAACAATGAACTGATGTATCATGTGAGCTTCACTGACTTTCATCCTAGGAATCTGCAAATCATTTAAAATTTGCATAAAACTGCAAATGCATAAAAATGTTTTGTCTCTACTGCCATCTCTGTTTGAAACATAACATTGCAGGTTGCATATGTTGAAGTTAAATTATTATTAAAACATTAGCATTCTGAATTGGGGTAAGGAAACGATCTCTTATGTATCAATAACTGATTTTTGTTTAACCACAAAAAGTTATAAATTGCAGCTGCTAAATTTTCAAATGTTTAAAAACTAATATCTAACTTTAAAATTTGAAAAAATGCACTTTTAACCTTCACTAAAAACAATGAAGGAAGTTTTGAAAACTTGTGTTACCTGCCTATAGCCTTGGCTGCATACGGCTGCGATTAAACACAAAGTGAGAAGATGTTTTTCATGCAGTGTTTGTGAAGCGTGTAGCGCGGAGTTCAACCGAGAACATGTGTCTCAGGAACCCTGTGGCCTTCATCAGAGGCTAATTAAATCCCAGCCTATTCATTCTGTTTAATGTGGTTTTAATTTGATTACAGGCCAGGTCAGGAACAGACTGTCTGAGGCAGAGGAGAGAGACAGAGATGATGTTGACACTGGTCACAGCTGATGTGAGAAATAACCGTGATACACTCCCAGGTGAGAGCGTGACTCAGAGCATGCTGGGTAATGCATTGCATCCGCATGATGTTAAATTCCTGTAGCATGTTTTGATGGTAATCAATGTTCTTTGCAGTACTTTACAGTCTCTGTTTATCTCATGTTTGGTGGAGATCACACTCTCCACCTTGTGTTTGTTTGCTTTACAGACTGATGTGTCAAGAGGAAAAACTCTATCCCACAAATCCTGGTCAGGAGCAAAATCCAGAGCAAATAATGAAAAGAGAAGCAATAGACCATTAACTTCTCTGCTTGTTGTGACACGGTGCACAGAAATATTGGGTGATAAGAAAGCAAACAGGGATATAAAGGTATTACTGGATGAGATTAATTGATCTCAGGTCCTATAATGGTTTAATTGAGTGGAAAATAGCAGATGGTTTATAAGGAATGTGGTAAAAGAAGCTTGTCAGCAGAGTTTTAATCGCCTCTGCTTCCAATTTCAGAGATTTGGCCGCCGTCTCTCTGTGCAGTTTCTCACCTCTGCTCTTCATTCACTGAACACGACTGCAGATATTCACACAGTTTCCTCTCATCTGTCACTTCATTCTTTTCTTTGCATTTTATTTCTGTCATTTCATGACAAAATGTTCTTTAGCTTAATTTGAACAGGAAAACAATTTGAGAAGTTTCAGATTTGTAGATTTTGTAAAGTGTGTGTCCAGCTAACAACTTTAAGTTGTATAAACGTTCCCCTAACATTTTCATTAAGTTACTAAAATGTTGTTTTGAAAGTTCAATGAATACTTATAGGGTCCTGGTGGTTGCTAAGCCTTTGTTCCTTAATGTAAACATTAGGGGAACGTTTATGCAACCTAAAATTTGTAGCTGGGATGTTTACAATGTTACAATGGTGTTTTTCACATCACTTAGATTTCAAATAGCGAACATTTTAATCCTAATCACAATCCATAAATGCAAACGGCCCCCAACACATAACAAACATCCACCTATCAACACATGCTGAACACCTGCAGTGGCTCCTGCGTTAAGCAGCTGAGGCAGCAGTTCTGTTGTTTAAGTGGTGGTGGGCGTGTGCTGAAAAGCTAGTCAGGTGGATGCAATGTGGCAGCCATTAAAAATTCATTCCGGCCCCTGAGGGTGCAGACCACCCATCAGTCTTTGATGACCACGGCTGCATCTTACTCTGTGACAGATGCTCTGGACGTGGACAGGTTGCGTGTGACTCGAATAATCTCCTGCGAAACTGGAGCGCGCTCAGAATGCGGAAGTGAAGCGGTCTGACTTCAGCAATGAAGGACTGTGTGTTGAGTCTAGACTGGATTGTAACACATGCTGAGACAGCAGAGCTTTAATTGATGTCTGTCTGTCAATGTGTTTTAAAGGCTTGCGTTTCTTAAGAATCTGAGGTTGAGTCGATGGTCGTCTGCAGTTCTGTTTAGAACCCTTAATGTTGCAGAACAATTATAGTTGGAACCCCCTGGGGTTCAGTCCTAATAAAGACTTTCTACAGGGTTCTTTGTATTCAGAATAAGTAAAGGTTCTAAACAGAACCTCATTTTTGCACACGGTTTATTTGTTTGCGCTGGAGATGCACATTTTTATGTGTGTGCTTTAGTTTTCTCTCTACTAGTAAAACGATTTTTCTGTAAAAAAAACCTTTATGAGAACAGAGAGGCTTTATTGCAAACAGACAGCAACACTTTGTGTCGTCTCAGGCTCACGGTACATTTCACAGTGTCTCAGTCGCCTCTGTGCCTCATAGCCACTCTTCCATCTCAACAACCCTAAGGCGACTCCAGACGCACTATAAGCCCGAAACCTTACCGCTTTCCGGGAATCCATTTTCCTCCTGTCTCTGGTTATGTAAGGAGGAGTGGTCGTCATGGCAACCCCTCCACTCCGGTGCCCTGGTGGACGGTTTGATGAGCTGCCAGCCGTCGGGTCACAACTAATGGCATTGCAGCTGTCTGCCATCAGCTATCTGCTGATCCAGGAACAGGCTGAGAATTCTAAATCCCTTAACAAGATGATACTCCCAGACGCAACAGATTCTGATCTCAGATCAGCCTTCGCTCCAGATTAGAGATTCAGTGGGAGGAACCTTTATCCTGGAGATCCACTGCCTATCTCAGAGGCTTTGAGCGGACAGAGTCTGTCTGCAGGAGAGAAAAACGCAGGAGAGATCTCTCTGTTCTCTCTGTTCTCTCTGTTGTCATTACATGGAAACCTTTGCTTCTGATTTTTGAGTCTCCTGTTTTCCTCTTTAGTTCAGTTAAAGATCTCTGTTTTCTCACATGTTTCTTCTCTGGAGTTTTAGATGAGATCTCAACAGTATCATAGACTGTTTTCAGTCAATTGTTTTTCAAACAATATTAAAAACATGATGTTTGCTGTGCTTATTAATTTTACAGTTCTTTGCTCTTACTGTTTGTCAGCATGTTACATGTCATTTCTGTTACTTCTTTTTAAATGATGTAATTTCTGTTTCTTCCCTAAACAGCAGGAGAAACAACTGAGACGATGTTGATGCTGAAACAAATCTAAGCCATACAGGAGCAAACTCAGAGCAATAAAACCTTTCACTGGTAAGAACTCATTGAATATTCATGATCATGGCAAACGTTAACATGCAGGTCAATAGGAGTGTCACAATATCACAAATTATCACCAGTGTCCATCACCATGCTGAGATCATTTCACACTGAAAACACAAGTGACAGATGTGATTGTTTTAAAAGCTGAAATTAGGACCTGATACTTAAAAAACACTGAACTCTTCTATACTGCGCTGTGGCATAAACCTGTGAACAACAATTTTAAATAACATTACAAACGTCTCACACATACAGTCACAATACTAATACAAAAACAAAATGTCACTATAGCGTTACTGTATTACAGTATCAACAATCACTCCTGCAAAAATGTGATTTGGGAAAAATGCTTTATGTTACTATGTCCAAATGTTCAAGGTTTTTATTGGCAAATATTTCTGTTGTTTGCTTTCGATTTCAGTTCGAAACGTGATCTGGACATGTGATGCTCCCTCCCCATCAGAGGAAACGTATGAGTTTTAAACCAGGTTACAGATGGAAACCTGAGATTTACTCAACAAATCCACTGGCTTTTATCTCTCCATAAAGACAAAGAATTGATTGAAGGTTTTCATTAAGAAAGTCATGACCACGAAACGCAGGAGCAGGTCAGTGCTTTTAAAAAATATATGTTTAACCTTGTTACCATCACTGGCTGTGAATGCATTAAACATGAGGTGATTTATCAAACACCTGCTTCTGCTGGGAGAGTCCCGCCCCTCCGCACGCAAACAGAACCAGTTCAAATCAATGCAAAATCAATTCATCTTATTTCACACAAGGCTGCGTCTTACGGATTAGACGCCAGAAATTAAATACATCAACATTAGTGAAAGAAAACCAGATTTTTTTATGACACAGTATTTGTAAATATTATGACTGTCTAGAAGCTGAAACTCTATCTGTAGTTCAGCTTATACATGTTTGGATTCTGATGTTGATGGTCTGATTTTTGTTCATACGTTCAAATTCGGCTCCTTTACAATTTCAGTGAGTTAAATATGAATAGAACTGCCACAGCATGTTGAATGACAGGAATAAGAATTTATTACAAGGATTACAAATACATGTATTTAAATACAACATTATATATCAGCTAGTATTTCTGGAAATACCCCATATGATAAAATGGCTGTGGGTAGTTAATTCAGTTAACTCAGATTAACTAACATTTTCATAACTAAGTCGTCTCACATTAATGCAGTGTCCAAAATACTGAACGTTTTAAACATTCCTAGAATTTAAAAAGATGTTTAAAGATGTTTGTTACCTCATGTAAACATTAGGAAAACGTTTTTACAATCTAAACTGATAGCTGGGCATCAGTTACCAGATTTGCATTTATTTCTCCTGAAGGTCAGAGATTTGTGTAGCGATCATCCATTTAAAAGTGTCTAAAAGTCATTCGCATTTTGTCAATCAAGGTGATTGAATAAACAGCCAGTTTGTCATGAAATGATTGTGTGTCTCAGTTTGAGAATGACATTGATCTGTGTTTGTGTCTCTGCATCTCATCTGATGCTCATTATGGGCTGTTGGGCAGTAATTAAAGGAAGCTGAATGTTGCGGGAGACTCGGCGAGTCGCTGGTGGTAACCAGGTCAGATTTAGGGGTCGTCAGGCTCTCAGCGCTGAGGTGAGTTTGTGTTTAAATCACAGGATAATGGTTTAGATGACAGCAGGGAGACAAGCATCGACAAAAAGTGATTAATCAAAGAACCACAAGCGCATTCTAATCATTATCTTCATTTACCTGCAAATGGCTGATTCAGGATTAATATTTGAACCGAGCCGGTTTTAATCGCATTTCTCCTTAATCAATTGCATTTAAAGAGATGATGAGTAATTTGTTTAATAATCTAGAGGCTGTAATTATAACAGGTTACCTTAAAGTTACCAACAAACACACACACCGAATGTTCTGAGCTCATTTGTGAATGTCATTGTGAACCAGAGCGACGTTTCTGCTCACAGTTATTATCATGTTTTATAGATCAGGTTGTTTTCAGTGATGTTACAGTGATGGACTGGAGTCTGTCTCAGCTAAAGTTCTTCAGTCTTTAGTTTAGTTTAGTAAAAAATCATCACAATCATCAATTATTAGAATATCAGCCATTAGTTTTGATGTTAATGAGAAAAAATTCATTGTGCAAAAAATAAGTGGGACAGGAGCTAAAGTTTTTCTATTACTGTAAATTGTTTTGGTTCTTGAGTTTTGACAACATGCATATTAATACAGCTTTTCTATTTCATTCTACTCTAAAACATAGTAGGTGGATTAATGTATGATTTACACATAAATCTCTATATTGAATTGTTTTTGTTGTGATTGCGATTATCAGAATTGTAGATTCTTCAGTACTGATTTAAAACAGGGTAAATATCCTTCAGGAATATAATATTCGGTCCAACTGCTTTGTAATCAAAGAAATTGTTTTCTCTTAACAAAAGCTCAGTTGACCTTTTCTCTCTCACAGAACAACTTTCACTCCATTGTTGTTTTGTGATGGTGACAGTTTCTGTAATTCTGAGAGAATCTTTACACAAGTTCTGATGGCTCACTCTGTTAAAACTTACACAAAGCACAAACATGTTTTGTTATTTGAAGCCCCGTGTGACCCACATTTATCAGTAAAAGAGTTTAAAGTGTAAAATAAAGTTTTAGAGCGTTTAGATCATCTTCACTTGCAGTCCTGATACGTAGTACAAGTATGCAGATGATTTTAGCTACGCAGACTTGATTTCAAACATTGTTGCGCATTACATGCATGGCATGCTTTGTGTCGACACAAAGGGCGCTGCAGCGCACATTAGCATAAACTGTTTGCTTCAAGCACCGTCATGATGGAGCAATAATGTGAAAAGAATCTTGCTGTGCACATTATTGTTAAGCTCACGGCTTGTTAAAAGCTGCTTAAAGCTGCAATCTGTAATGTCTGTCTCTCTACTGCCATCTCTGTTTAAAACGTGACATTGTCGGTTCTTCACACTTATTTTCTTAATTTACTTCTTGTGGATTTATTTAAAGTTAAAGTTTAAATTGTAAACAACTGCTGCAAACGCTGCATCATGTACATCATCTAGAATAAAGGTTTTTTGTTCATTTTTAACCCAGGAAAGCTAAAAAATTGCAGCACATCTTGTTTCATGTTTTTGTTACTTATCAGAAACGTTAGGGCAGCGTTCTTAAAACCTAACATTGTTAGCTGGCTCTGGGCTTGCGTCGAGTAAGTTGGAGAATTTAAAACGGACCTTATTTTGGCTCCACCGTCAAGTTTTGTTCTGTCAGGTGGATGTAAAGAGTGATGTGTTTGTCAGCCATTGATTTTATCTGCTGATGTTCACAGATTCAGGCATCTGTCCTGACCTCTATAAACCCATCCCAACACAGGCGGGATTGATTGATTTGTGTTTGGACCAGACGTGTGACCAATGAATAATTAAAACCTGTAAACCCGTGTGGCGAGAAGCTTCTTGACTTATTGACACTCCAGCATCTGTCCTGTCAACAGAACTGATGATCTGACAGCTGATCACAACTCATCAGAGACTGGGGAAGTGGGCGGAGCCAAAGCTATTCAGCCAATAAGCACGCATGAAATTTATTCTAGTGCGACTATTGTTATTTAAAACAGATTGTTTGTGACACACTGATCTGAGATTAAATCTCCTGACATGGGGAATTTAAATACATCTGCAGCACAAGTCAAAAGACATTTATTACAACAGACATAATGTTTCATGTGTCAATATATACATTATTAAAATATAAAAATGACAACATTAATGCCATATATTTTACGTTTCTTAATGTCAGATTTAATAATGAGGTATTTTAACTCACAGTAGAGACATTTTAATGTTTCCCTGTTGCTCTCCATTGATGTTATAACAATTATAACCGAATACATGGTTATAATTGTCTTTATTTTTATGTCCTTTAAACCGTAAGGATGTAAAGAGCAGAATAACACGACAGCTGGATGAGTCCCGCTGTCTGATAGCGCCACCTGCCGTTTGAGTGACACTGTATTTGTGTTTATACTCCATTTAGTTGCATGAAGTTAGACACACAAAACCTGTTTTTGGGACAATTTACCCTATCCGACAATTTTTTTAAATCCCCTTTTCTTGCAAGAGAAAGAATCTCTTTATAGTTTGAATATTTTGAAAGTGTTTGGCAGGACATTGTTATTGTTTTCTGTATAGTTCTGTCTTACCAAACCAACAACAATGTAAACAAAAACACAGAAGAAAACAGGGGAAAGAACAAGTCTCTCTCACTGTCTTTCTCTCTCTCTCTTTCTCTTTCTCTTTCTCTTTCTCTTTCTCTCTCTCTCTCTCTCTGAATTGTGTGTTTGCAGTGATGTGTTAACCTGCAGGCAAAACAGCAGACAAACACACACACACACACACACACACACACACACACACACAC
>JBAJNP010003660.1:12055-25729 GCA_036877545.1 Yasuhikotakia modesta | reverse complement strand
ACACACACACACACACACACACACACACACACACACACACACACACACACACACACACACACACACACACACACACACACACACACACACACACACACTATAATAATACATCACATGACGTAACAAAGCAAACAAACTATAAAAGGACTCCAGATTGTCTCAGTATTGTGTAAAAGTGAAACACAGTTGAAATGACTGTGTTATGAATCTCAGACTGCTGACAGACTCACACTGAAGAGGAAAATGGCTCAGAGACATTATGAAAGGAACACAGACGCTAAATCTTACCAGTGTCACAGACTGTCTCCCCCTCAGGAGCTGATAGATGAAGTGTTGAACTTCCTTCAAAAGAGAGTATGACATCTGTGTGTGTGTGTGTGTGTGTGTGTTTAGATGACTTTTGTCATGATTATTTATCATGTATGTACATGCAGATTGTACTTACACAATCTACTGTCCTCAGAAGTGTCAAATTATAGAAACAGTTTAAGAAAACGAGTGTAAATTGTTAAGCAGTGTTGTTTTGGGCTTGTATACAGTTTCCATTTACTACCCAGCTTCTTCTTTCCGCGTTGCTCCGAAAAACAATCTCTTTAGAAAGGGTCACAAATATAAGTGTCTGTGTAGCTGTGAATAGATACAAGGTTTGCTGGATTCAGCTGTGGTTGTGGCCAGGGAACAGAGATGATGGCTCCTTACTTTCTCACAGTGGTGGGAATAGATATTAATTCAGCTCAGGTGAGAGTTGCTGACTCTGAACATGCCCCCAACGTCTGCTGCAGGTGTCACATGACTTTACACACGTCTCACAGTCCTCATTAACATCATTCTTCATACTGTAATACTCAGTAAATACATTTAGATCTGTTTATGACTGACATCTGAATGTGAAGAGACTTTAATGTGGCAGGTTTGCAGTGTTCATACTTGTGGTTTGTTTTGGCCGCTGGCAGGATAAATCTTTATCTGTGTTCTGCTCCTTTAGAGACAGTCCCACTGAGGAGCTGCCGTTTGAGGATGATTGTGTTCCCTGGTCACATCGATGTCGGCCACTCACAGGTTTGATCTTCCTTTGGATTTTCAAACCTGTCTTCCAGGTTTGACACTTTGGATTTTGAGCTGGAATACAGAGACAAAACCTCCAAACTTAATCAAATATGTCAAGAGGTTAATAAAATGTTTAGAATGAATCTGGCACAAAACAGACCAGGCCAACTAGACTAAACAGTATCAGTAAAGATTGTCTTTTATTCTTTTAAATGTGCTTATCAGTAATTATATTTAATATTAAAATCATTTGTGATTTTTTTTTAATTCAGTTATATGCATCAAAGCCCTGATGTTAAATCCAGCTCTGCACGAGTCTATGAAAAGATCTGAGGCTGTGCCATACAAATATAAACAGTGGTAAGTGTTTTATTGCATAGATGAATATTATTATTGCATTATTGTTTATATGATCTGTTTATTGTCTAATTCTTTTATTAATTACACTAATATACTAGTTTTTACAGTCCTGTATTAATAATTTAAGTTTTTAATTTCATGAGGTTATAATGTAAAACATTTATGATAAATAATTATTCTATTCTATTGAAATGTGTGTTTAATTTGCAGGCATGACATAAGGAGTGAACTTGTTCTCTCTGTTTTCACTGGTCTGGTTGAGAAGTCTTCAGACTTTCAGAGATTTCTGGAGAAGGATCCTGCTGAGGCCCAGAGGCTTCTAAGAGCATCAGACAGGTTAGATGTGATCACAAAACAACAATCACATTCATAACATTAGAGAATATTTTGAGTGTGTAAGCAATGCAGAACGTTTTAAGTCAGGGAAGAGTCAACACAAGACAACATTTTTGTGATTTAAAGTTAAAAACTTTAATGTGCACTTTCTATACATGCATTTTTTTTAGAATTAACATTTTTTTCCTGTGCAAGGTTAAGTTTAAGGATGATGTTATTGTGTAGGGACAGGATATGCAGTATGTGCATTATAGAGCCATATATTTATTATGCATTAAAACGCATTTTTAAAGTGTTTATTGTTCAAAACCTTCCAATTCAGAAATACAGCACAGTTACTCACAGTAGTAATAGTATATATAATACTATATATATATTTCAGATATAGAAATACTTACATTAACCTCAAAACCACATGCATCCTAAAGTTGTCCCTCAAAGAAACTGACCACTGCATGCTTTAAATAGTTATTAACATGTGAGTATCTGTGCTGTATTTCTGAACTGGAGGGTTTTGAACAACAAACACTTATAAAAACGCGTTTTAATGCGTTTAAAGATTGAAGTAACTTTTGCTTTAACGCTGGTGTTTGTTTCCAGACGGAAGATTTAGCGGAAGAACGCGACGACTTCCGGTTTCACTCTGCGCCGCTTCATCGCCCGTCTCTGTGATTTATGTTGTATTTATATTCGTGTTTATAGGATCTAGTTTAGGAGGAGATGGTAAATTCACCCGCTGAAGCTTCTCTCTGACAGCCGCAGGTAATCCGTCATGTACATTATGAGTGTAAAGATGTCATGGCTGTGATGTTTAATGTTATGAGACATTGTGTGATTAAGCTCAATGGGATTTCAGTCAGAGGCTAGATGCTAATATTCATGTTAGCGCAACAGATCTCGCATCGACGCTTTCTTTAATTTAATCGACATGATTTAATACGCATGTGTTTTATATACACGCTTTAAACTCTTGCGGTGATGTACTGGGGGTATGAGGGGGTAATACTGGGGTATTTTGAGACACATGTCATGTTGTTTATATGACAGTTCCCGGTGCTTTAAATAATAACATTGGTGCACGTATGCAAAAATGTGTGTGTGTGTCTATAAATAATAACATTGGTGCACGTATGCAAAAATATATGTGTGTGTGTGTGTTTAATGTGTTCATCATCAGTGTGTGTGTGTGTGTTTAATGTGTTCATCATCAGTGTGTGTGTGTGTGTTTAATGTGTTCATCATCAGTGTGTGTGTGTGTGTGTTTAATGTGTTCATCATCAGTGTGTTTTATCACAGGTGTGTGTGTGTGTGTGTTTAATGTGTTCATCATCAGTGTGTTTTATCACAGGTGTGTGTGTGTGTTTAATGTGTTCATCATCAGTGTGTTTTATCACAGGTGTGTGTGTTTAATGTGTTCATCATCAGTGTGTTTTATCACAGGTGTGTGTGTGTCTATAAATAATAACATTGGTGCACGTATGCAAAAATGTGTGTGTGTGTCTATAAATAATAACATTGGTGCACGTATGCAAAAATGTGTGTGTGTGTTTCTGCTAAACGATATTACAAATACTGGTCCCGTTTCACATGTGGATGAATTTAAGTCCATGTCCATTAGAGACACGAGAGACTCTCCTGCTGAACATCATATAACAAATAATATAAACGCCTTACAAATAAAGGCACATAAATGTCTTCACATCCTTCAGTGTAAACATGTTTTATTTATGTGCACACTGTAAATGTGTGTGTGTGTGTTTAATGTGTTCATCATCAGTGTGTTTTATCACAGGTGTGTGTGTGTGTGTTTAATGTGTTCATCATCAGTGTGTTTTATCACAGGTGTGTGTGTGTGTTTAATGTGTTCATCATCAGTGTGTTTTATCACAGGTGTGTGTGTGTGTTTAATGTGTTCATCATCAGTGTGTTTTATCACAGGTGTGTGTGTTGGTCTGCTGGTATGCTGACGTTAGCCAGTAAGCTGAAGAAAGAGGAGGGGATGAGGGCAGGTCAGGGGGCCGCCGGCTCCAGTGAGGCACCTAACAGAGTGTCTGTCAGAGACCGGCTACTTATTAAAGGTACAAATGAACATGATGCAAACTTCAGTATCAGTGATGTTTTCTTTATTCTAACCAAAACTGTCTGTCAAATCACCTGTCACGTCATAAACTGAATAATTTCACAATTAATGAATATATATATATTTATAAAATGTTGTGAGGCATTGGTTTTTTACAGGCTGTTATGTTGTTGTGTGCCTGTTTGCGTCTTGATATAATAATTAGCTTCTGAAGTGTAGAATATGTGTGAGTCTCGTGTGCGGTTGTGTTTGGTTCCAGTAATGCTAATGTAGTCATGTGATCAGTGGAGCTCTATTTATAACAGCAGTCTGTGTGCCCTTAACCAGCAGTTTAACAGCTCCTCCCATCCCCAAATGCTCGCACAGACGCTCACACAAACGCTATCACCTCACACAAACACTTGCACACTGTTTTCTGTATCAGTGAGGTTACTGGTAATGTATATATTATAAATAAGTATTTCAATGTATTTAAATACAAAAATAGATTTTACACATTTAAAGCAGTGTTGTATTGCATACCATGTATTGCACATGATCACATTTTTCATTTTTCTTCCATATTGTATACTGTGTACATTTATCATAAAAACAGCTGGCTGTGTTGAAAACTCTCTGAATGAATCATGTTTCTGATCTGATGTTTGCAGAAGTTGCTGAACTGGAGTCCAACCTTCCCAGTGAGTAGATGCAGGTTATTTTTCACGAATGTTTGATCGTTATGTAATGCATTAGATTTTGTCACATGATAGCAGAGATCTGGTTTTGTGAGAGTCAATGCTAATAATGTGATGCGTTTGCAGGTACCTGTAAAGTGACGTTCCCGGATGAAAACAAACTCCATCACTTCCAGTTATTCATTTCTCCAGGTGATTCTGACTCTGTTAGAAATGCTGCAGAGATGCAGACATGTCGCTGGAGATTTTACTGTACGGTTTAAACTGTAGCTGCTTTCTGATTTTTCATTATTTATTGAATTTGACATGAAGGGATAGCGATAGATTTGAGTAAAAGTTTAACCCCGTATATGCAGTATGTTGATCCTTCTAAACAAACTGTTAAATGTAACAGATCTTAAGTACTTCCACATTTTGTCCTGTTCATTATACCATTGTGATGCCCAGGCTGATGTGTGATTAGTGATTTGACAAAAACAAAACAAAATAAATAGTTTTTTGGGAAATGGTACCTTTGGCTTTAGTGCCAAATGCATAAATGTAAACATTTTAATAATGATTATTTAATGGTTATCTGACCTAATGTGTAATTGGCTTGTTGCTGCTTAGAACGGATGAGATGTTACATTCATAACCTTTTATTTCTCTGTGATGTTGTGACAGATGAAGGTTATTACCTGGGCGGAAAGTTCCAGTTTGAGATTCGAGTTCCTGAAGCTTATAATATGGTGGTAAGTTACCATCACATTATAACTTACCATCACATTATAACTTACCATCACATTATAAGTTAAGTTATAATGTGGTGGTAAATGTCTAACATATCAGAAGTAATGAGGTAACGCTACACTAACTCGCACGCAGTGAGCATTTGTAACCGAGGCTGTTAACTAGATGTTTACAGCATTACTCATGCTGAATGAGTGTCTGAATTTAATGAAAAAGACACACACGCGTAAAGAACCTGCCCAAACCTTAGAAGACCTTAGAAGATGTTCAGAAACCCCTCAAGGCTGTGCAGAACCAGACATGGACCTCAGAATACACGTTTAGACAAATATAAACACAGCGTGGAGACACAGCTGTAGACCGTAGTGATAATATCATAATAACCACAACTGTTTTACTCAATTCCTCATGGTAAATTTTTCTCTTACAAACCCTGGGTTGTTTTCTGCAGCCTCCCAAAGTCAAGTGCTTGACCAGAATCTGGCATCCAAACATCGCTGAAACCGGGGAGATCTGTCTGAGGTACCACTACAACTCCTTCAGCTCTGTGTTGGGTTTCAGATTTAAGCAGGACTTTGCTTTGCTGAAGTAAAAGAAATAAGCAGAAATCACTTGCATTTCTTGGCAGTTTATTGCGAGAACATTCGATTGATGGCACCGGATGGGCACCTACACGCACCTTAAAGGTCATTTATTTATTACAGAACATCTTATTAAACATTTGAGTGTGAGGGAAAACATGATGTGTAATATAATGATGTAAATGAGTCTGTTGTGTTTATTGATCTGTTTTGCTGTGTGTTCAGGATGTTGTTTGGGGACTGAATTCACTCTTCACTGTAAGTACACACTGTTTCCTGAAGATCTCAGATGATGAGCGTTAACTAGAGTTTATCTGGAGTTTGTCTCTGAATGTTGTTTCTCTGACAGGATCTTCTGAACTTTGATGATCCGCTGAATATAGATGCTGCAGAACATCACCTGCGGGATAAGGTACAAATCTCTTTCTCTGTCTCTCTCTCTCCTCCTCTCATTATCTGATTGGTCCATGTTTGCTGTTTTAGGAGGACTTCAGGAATAAAGTTCAGGACTTCATCAGGACCTATGCAAGATGATGTCTCTGTTTGCCACGCAGTTCTCTCACATGCATGCAGCTGCGCAGATGTGCGCAGACCCCGGTGCATACTCACTGCAGCAGAGACAAATCTCAGACTGGGAAATAAAGAAGTATTATCTGTTAAGCTATTGTCAGATGCCGGAGTTTGTCGATCAAATTTCCTTTTATTCCTCGCTCCCAAAACAAAGTAAAAACAAAAAAGATGTACAAAGAGGGTGATGATGAAAACGAGGGCATGTAGCCTCTCTGATGTCACCGCTGATGCTAGTGCCTCTGTGTTCTCGCTACATATAACTGGACTTACAGTGTAAGCCAGTTTCAGCTGTTTGCTTCTCAAGCACTGAAATGTATTCCCTCATTAGTGATGTCACAAAGATCCCAAAGTTTATTGGTTTGTTTGCTTGTTTCACCAGGAATCTGAAGATATGTATAGCACTGATGTCACGCAGAATACGTTCTGAGCGGATTCTGTAAAGCCACTTATCGTAACTCAGCACCTGTGCTTGTGGAAAATCACTGCAGTTTGTGTGACTCCTCACACCTGCACACACACAGGTGAATGACTAACATCTGGTCCTGTTGAGACCTGCGAGTCATTCTGCTGTGAATCTCACAAAAATATGTTCAGCTCACATTTCAACCTGAATGCAGTTTTAGTTCAATCACGTTTTGCATATTAAAAAAATGAGGCAAGTTGTGAAAACATGTTTGCGTTGGTGTTGTTGTCATGACAATTAAACACAATTTTTGAATACTCATCCTATTTTGCACTGTTTAACTTTATTTTAAGTATAGTTCACATTTTTCCATCATTTTCTTCCTTATTCCAAACCTTAATGACTTATTCTTGTGTGGAACACAAAAGAAGATATTTTGAAAAATGTTTCAGTGGTTTTACGTTAACACAATAGAATTTAATGGGTGCCACTGTTGTTTTGTTCCCCGAAAGCAGGTACACAGGTTTGGCTATACAGGTTTGGAAGGACGTGGGGTGGGTAAGTAAATGGGTGAACTACCCATTAGAGTTTTGTTTAAATAGAAATTCTCATTTGATTCTCAGTTCTCTGTCTTTGTCTGAATTAGGACGAAAAATTGGCCAACATATAAAAACAACACAAGACCTTGGTGTATAAACATTTGCAATTTAAATGTCTTGTCACATAGCATTGCAAAGGTTTTGTTCTTTGTGTTACAGTAAAGAAATAATTGTATTCCTTTATGTACACCATTATGATAATTAAATATCATAAAAATAACATCACAATGCAAAAGATATTCTTTACACAAAATATGATTATACAGCTAAGGTTTGCCTGCACATGTTTTTGACGTGTGTGTGTGAGAGAGTGAATTGGTAGCACTGGGCTATTCAACTACTCAGCCATCCATTCCTAAAGTATATAAAAAAGTTACAGCACTTACTCTAAAGTTATGGAGTGCTTATGTATACGTGCTGCATTGGCTGTTGCCTAGATGTTCTTATGATGCCATCAGACGATGTGATGGCATTACATGAAACATGAAGTCAGTTGTCATTTAATGTAAAGAACCTGAGAGATCATTTTATATAGCGGGGATATAAATCCACTGGTCTGATTGGACAGAAGTCTGCGTCAAACTGCTTGAGGACATGCCCGCCTCCTTACGCAAGATGGCGCTATTGTGTGTCATAACTCCAGCTGGAAACGCATTATTACGCGTAATAAATGATCTGAATTTACCTAAAGACATCCCACATTTCATTTACAGTGCATGTCACTTTAACGCAGTTTTATGCTTTACGCTGTGCCATTATCTGCAGTATTACACTGGGAATGATATTGTGTTTAATAATAACAATCAGCCAGAGTAAAAATAATCACAGTGTTATATTTACAAATATGGTTTTACATTAGGAGATATTTAAAGATCAGATTCTCTGGATAATGTATTAAACAATAATGTGTCTGTGTGTGGAGGCGTGTCCTCCATAATTAATTCACTCGTCTGTCCAATCGCAGATACAGTGGGAGGTGTTCGGCGATCAAGCCGCTCGCCCGGCCGCGGAGTGCGTAACTCGGTCCGGAATTGAGCGCAGTAATGACAGTCCCAACGCAGTCCCATTCAGACAAGGAATAACTCCTGTTCACCTTTTCTCACCTTCCTGTTCAACCCATTTGACTTGCAGAAACAAACCCGGCACAACTTCAGATCATGCGCCCTACGTGAACGCTTGCGCAAAGGCGGACATTTGACAGCTCGCCAAGTGGACATTTGATTGGACATGTGAAGATATGGATATTCAGCCTCTTCATCCGACCAAGATGCGACCTCTCATCATCATCATCTTCCTCATCCTCACTGCTGTCTTCATTCCCCGGAGCGCCTCGCAGTCAGGTGAGCGTCAAACTCTCGTGCGTAAAAGTGTCTATCCATCGTTCATAGCGCATCAGCCGGATCAATATGTTTTCTGCTAATGCATGCAATGTAATAAATGTACGTATCAGACAGTGGTCAGTCTTTCTCAGCCCGTTAAGTCGCAGCGAACCTTCATTCACACTCAGGTAGCGCAAGTTTTCCTGTAACAAACCGCAGGTGCCCAAATGTCATACGTTCCTTCCTTTAGCAAAAACCTGCGGGTCACATGCAGCTGCTGTGTTTTCAGTGGCTGCTGGTGGATCTTATTCATCAGATTTGGTCACAGTGTCAGAACGTCTGTGTGACAGAAGACTGACATCAGAAAACAACCAGTGATTCAAACGAATGTTTTCAATATCCTTGCGCATTTACGCACTTTAGTAGCTGCTCTGCTGCGCGGATATTTAAGTCATGTTTCTCCCAGGCGAGCTTGTTTCGTTCCTGATTTGTTAGTTATAATACGAAAGCGCAGAGTAAGTTGTGTCTCCGTGTCTCCACACGATGGTGGCAGTCAACCGAGGAACGGCGCCAGGCGACGCACGGAGACGCGCGTTTTACGCATCGCTCATTGTGATGTATAATGACTGCGGAAGCGCTCCGAACCTTCACGAATTAACATATTATTTATTCATCTAATTATTTCTCATGCTGTGGGTGCGGGTGGCCGTGAGCAAAGTCATAATTCCCAGACAAAGTATCAGCACTTTTTAGTGATGAGCACAGAATTAATAACAACCACATCATTGTGAGCTAAATCTGCTATTATTTTTACTGAAATGCATTCATATTATATATCTACAAATGCGTTTGAAACATTCTGGCACACCTGTATTGAGTTCATTTCTGGTTAAATGTAAATGGAGAGTAAGAGTCGAGTATAAGGTTATAAAGGTTATATGTGGAATCGTTGCTGATGTTTAACTCTCTTGAAACAAATCTGGATGCTAAGCATCCCCTGGCAGTTTCTCCTGAAGGTTACAGCACCTGCAGAACGTTCCTGAGCTCATGTATGCGCTTCAAAAGCATCTGAGCTGTGCAGCTTGTAGTGACGCTTGTTTTCTCCTCTCCATCATGTTATATGAGTTTATTTAAACAGAACGTGGATGTAAAGTTACGATCTCATGTTTGGAGACCACAGTGCTGTAAATCCCCTGTGGTGGGAAACTCGGTAACTTGTCGTTTTAAAGCGTCTCATTTATGCACCGGCTCGTGTCTCTGCTGAGAAACATACGGCATCATGTTTGACCCGCGCGTCCGCCTGACATTTAAGTTTGATGGAGAATTACTGCCGCACGCCCGAGAATATCATCAAATTATTCATCATCTTCAGGCCAGATGAGGTTTGGTTGGAGAGATCTGGCTGTTCTGAGAGCTCCTGTTAATTCATCTTCACTGCTCGTGTGTCTGGACATGAACTCTGTCATGAACACGAGAACTTTCCTGCCTGACAAGATTCCCCAGTTTTGAGATTGATGAGAGAATTGCTGTAATTATAAAAGTCTCTGATTAAACCCCATTGATATTCTTGTGCTCATTGTAATGAACACGTCATGCTTCTGTTGCTGCTGTGACATCACACGTGAAATCAGTGAGTTTTAAAATGACATCATAACCCCTTGTGTAGTGTTTGGTTTCTTCTATTGCTATAAAGATCTAATGATGCATGTTATTCCAAAATGTTCTGAGAAGCGTCTTTTATGCCATAAAAGAGGCAAGAAAATACAATAATACTTTATACAAATTGGAGTTAACATGAAATTTACTTGTTTGTTCATAAACTAGAAGCAGAATTTAACATACTTCAAACTCTATATTTATAGTTTTTTCTGTAAATGAACGCAGTAATTTGTCTCACATCTGGTTATTAGATCTATTTTTAAAAGCCATGTTTTTCAAAATCTGGTAGTTCTTTCACTTGCATTAAACATGAAACGTTCTGTTTTCATGCACAAAACTTTACTAGGACAGTTTGGAGTGTCCATCATTATCGAGATAACATCATCTGTGCTTTCATCAGGTATTGACTGTGGTGTCATGTCGGCTCGCGGCCCGTGTGGGAAACAGTGAGAAGTTCTTTGATTGTGTTCAGTGGCGCTCATGCTGAGCTCAGACTCTCAGTCAGAGCAAATGCTTTGACTTCTGTTTCAACATCCCATTTTTCTCCCTGGCGCTTAAGAACAACTTTTTTAACTTCCCAATTCTCAGGCAAGAGGTAAACCAATAAATCTTGTTGTAATCCACAAACTCAGTCGTGTTTTAAAGCAGCACAGAGGCAAAAGGAAGCCTGCAGGATTTTCTTTCTTCAGTGGCTGTAGGGTTTGTTTCTCTTCCACTTGTAATTCCTCTCAGAAAACAAATGCCCGCGGGGGCTTTCTGTAGGACAGGGTTGCCAGATACCCCCCACCCTCCACCCCGGTTCTCCAGGCTTTCTTTCACCCACCCGTGCTGTTTCTCTGTTGCCTGGCTCTGTGCCCTCACAGTCAGCTGTAATTCCAGTTTTCTTCATCCTGTGTGCGCTGCAGCCGCGCATTTCTTATTGCGCTTTAGCTGCGATCGCTTGACGGTTTGTACAGGTGTGTGTGGTCGCTGTTGCCTCGTGAAGATGAGCCATTGTGAATAACTAAACAGAGAAGAAGCGTCGTCTGTCTTCCCTGTGGTCTAATCGTTCTGCAATAGCTGTATTTTAATGTTTTGGAAGAGTTAAAGTTTATTAAATTAACACAAGACCTCGGTGGGATTAAACTTTGCTTTGAATAATTCTTGTTGGAACAATTTACTTTTACCTATATCTACATATATAAGTGATGCTAGAGTGCTGTGGGTGGTTGGCATGGTGTTGCTATGCTGTTGCTAAAGTGTTCCTAGCATGTTGCTATGCAGTTTATTAAGTGTTCTGGGTGGTTGTAATGTGTTGCTAGTTAGCTTCTATTTGCCCTTTTTAAAAAAAACTACAAATTGTGGCCTGTCTATCTCCTGATATGAATTTGGAGCACAAACTTATGTGGTATTACACTTAAAAGGATTCAAATAAAGACCAGTGATAGTACTAGTGATGTTTGCCTAAGATAAACTAATCGTCGTGGTGTTAGGGTTTAGTGTGTGGTTGCTAGGGCGTAGCCAGTGTGTGCATGAGGAGTAATTCATGTCCATAACACAAACTGTTTAATAAAATAATCTGGGTCCAAAAAATTGGGTCCATTAATTTGTTTGTTTAACAGCGAAGCTGATCTAAGAAAGAGCAAGAGAGAACACATGTCCAACTATGACAGCAGTAGCATGTTTGGAGAAAAACACTAAAAGTAAAGCAAGACAAAATATTGCTTATCCCAGTAGCGTGTGTTAGTTTGGCCTTGGTTTGTTCTGGTGTGTGGGTGAGGTGAGGTCCTCCGCAGAACCCACTAATGTTCCTCTGACCTTGCCTTGCTGTTCTTTCAAAGCGAGAGACCCTCACATGCAACCTTTATGTTCTCAGCGGAGAGCCTGACATGCATCTCCAGCGATCCATCACTATGAGCTGTAAACATCACACACTCATTTCACATCAGCGCAACTGTAATTTAAAGCGATGGCGTCTTAAATGAGAACAATAAAGCAAGACAAAGGCAGACGGTGCTAATTTGATTCTGATAAGTGGGCGATGACGGAGGAAGATCATTGGTTGCGTTCGGTGGATAATTAACAGGCTCACATTGTCAATTAAAAGTTTAGTAATAGCCTGTCATATGTCCAGCTCTGTTTGTGCAGTTGCTAATTGTCAATGATCATAATTCTGGACGTATATTTGTGGTGAAATTAGGGCCGTCGGGTCTGAATCTGTTTCTGTATGTCTGAGATGATTTAGGAGAACTGTGACCTTGACATTAAGTCATCATCACATTTTTTCACGTTTCTTAGCATGCTCACCGCTAATGTGAACGTTGCATTATGGATGCTAGCATGTTAAATAAAAGTGTGCAGAGTAAACATCAATCAAAGACAATAATAGAATTCATGCGGCACTCATTAAAAATATATGACCAGATTGTACCTCCAGTTAGTTTTCCATTATTCTGCATCCATCCCTGAGACGCCGGCAGCATCTGAGGTAAATGCCTTCAGAGGTTAAACAAGGTTAGAACAGAGACCAGAAACATTCTGCTGGGAAAACGATGCAGCGTGACTTTTCCTTTGTGCCTACAACACTTTAAGGTTGTAAAAATGTTTCCCTAACATTTTCATTATTAACAAAAGGTTAAAAATGTTATTTTGTATTTGCTAGAAGCTGTGAAAATGTTTTAAGGTTTAATAGTTAGAACTCCTTTACTGGAAACTAGAAATGTTGTTTTTTAAAAGAAATTCTGTTCTTTTAAAAGCTTTAGTAGTCATTTTGAGAGAATTTTGAGAGAACAATATGCGATGTTGTGAGAATGTTCCCTGTTAGCATGGACTCCCAGTCCATGGGTCAAACACACAAACAAGTTGTTGAGGGAAACAAAGGTTTGTAGCTACAGTGTTATGCCTCAAACTTTGACAGAACCAGAGAATTTTATTACAGCGTCTATAGCTGCATTCAGAGTGTTGACTGAAACTCATCATCATGTCTCAGCTGGATGGCAACCAAACCACAATCTCACCCAGAGACAGAAACATTCCTTCACTTCAGTCCTGAGGGTAAAGCCACAGAGTCTGTTATCATTTGACCTGTTGGTAAGTTGGTAAGAAACCACCTACAACACCATAGCAACCACATGGCAACACCCTGGCAACAACACACCACTAGCATTTTGGTAACAACTTAAACAATCTGAATAATATCTACTGGAAACAAATGAGTCCAGTTATGTGTTGTATAACAAAATCTGTGTCTACTTTGTTCTCTCTCTCTGTCTGTCTCTCCCTCTCTCTGTTTCTCTTAGTCTCTCTCTCTCTGTGTCTCTCTTTCTCTCTCTCTC
>JBAJNP010003660.1:0-12041 GCA_036877545.1 Yasuhikotakia modesta | reverse complement strand
ACACACACACACACACACACACACACACACACACACACACACACGTCCTCAGAGACAAGGTGATTAATTGGTCTGACTGTGTTTTGTGACTGTTGCAATGGTGTCTCTGTACTCAGGGGGACGGGACCAGTTCACTGTCAACTCAAACACACACACATGTATTCTTTGTCTCCAGAAGCTGACAGCTAAAATTAGTCTTTCTCACTTTCTCTTCCTGGTTTCTCCTCCAGTAACCGATGTGCCATTGTTTCACCTCCCCTGAGGGAGAGTTTTTCATCCTGCATGACTTCTTAAAGTGAGGGACTTGATTTCACATGTGCAAATACGAGACAGTTTAGTCTTTAGTGTTTAGTGTTTGTCTGAGAGGTACTGAATACATTCCGTCATGTAGAACACACAACATTCACAGAACCGTATGTAGTTCATATTGTACTTTTACAGGTAATATTTCAACATTTTAAGATCCTGAACTTTAAGAGACCTTCCAGAATGATTTTGTTTTTACTGGTTGTTACTCGTATTTTACATCAGAGAGTCTGATTGGACACACAGCCTTTGAATTTTTCATTTGCTTGTAAAAGTTTATAATCGTATTTATTTTGTTATAAATGTTCCCTGCTGTCTGTGATGCTATTATAACAGACATTTCTAGGTTATGGCCTAGCAGAAGAACAAGTTAAAATGTTACTACAAGGTTAATGTTATTTATTTGGAAATGTTAGGGAAATGTTTTTACAACCCAGAGTTGTAAGCTGGGGATTGCTTAAGGTGCAAAACAAAAGTGGAGGGAAAACACACAGTAATGAGCAGCTACAGAAGAATTAGCCTAATTAGTTGTGTGAATTAGCCAAAGAATGAAACAGAACAATGAGGAGAGCGTCTTATATGGCGTGACAGTTCTCGCTCGTGGCGAAACGCTGCCTCATTATAGGTGCTATTAACAATATGCTGCTTATCTGCTAGATTGCTCATTTCCACTGGCTGTATTTCTGCTGTTTTATGAAAGCAGAAAAGCCCAGCTGCGCTCACACTGCCACGCGCAATCTCTGTATCGCAGGCAGCGCAGGCCGGCGCATGAAAACTGCACTGATAAGTAAACACAAATAGTTGCACATCAGACGTGTTCTCTGTTGCTGACTTTTAAGCGTACACACAAACACACACAGAACGCTTTTGAGTTACAGCTTAATTATGAATTTAATTAAATTCTCTGTGGGATTGTAGGTGCCACTGAGACGACGCTGATTCACTTAGTTTCTCCCAACATGCAAACATATTTACATATCTGTCTAATGAGAAACACACCATAGACTTCTATTGTTTTTACAGCAACAAAACATTAGGTGGTGCCTGTTTGTGTTAATTGAAGATGTCCATGTTTACAAAGGAAGGTTTAGCCATTTTTATTTACACAATTCAGCCACATAAACCCACACAAACGCTGAGTTTAAACACACCTAATTTATGTGTAACCTTACATGCAAAGTTTCATTTTAATTAAAAAGCAGATATATGTATAAAATATCTGCTAAATGCATGTAAGATTATTCTCACAAGCTCTCTAGCGCCACCTAAAGCTGCTGTAATATAATGCATGTTTATTTTATGTCTATTTACCATCATGCACAAGTGATAATAAATCTCATGACAGATGCAGTGGTGGTCAAAGCTTGTGTTAACAACCCTAATAACTAGTAACTTAACTAATGAACCACACTTCAAATTATATTGCAGATAAACCCAAACCCTTAAACACAAACACTTTCTGCACAGTTTAAATATTTATGTTTGCATGTAAATAATTCCACTCTAGTTGTGTTGCACCCACACATCTTAAACTACAGCTGCATTCATCTTTACTTTTAATCTATTGCCCAGCATGAATCTGTGAGTCCACACAGATGCACTGATTTAACACAGCGTGAGGCAAACAAGTTGATAGTCGTCTTTTTAAACTTATTTATGTGCACCACACACACACACACACACACACACACACACACACACACACACACACACACACACACACACACACACACATAGCAATTCTTTTCTTTTAATGATTACTGGAGCATTTTTTAATTTGCTTCGATGTGTTTAGTAAACACTTTTAACAAAGTTTGCAAACAGTGCATCTGAGGTGTATTTTAACAGTCCCAGGGAATCAAACCCACAACCCTGGTGTTGCTAGCGCCATGCCCTGCCCACCCATCACACACACCTGTGAGTTCTATCAGTCTCACATCATCAGTCAGAAAAGCTTTTGGCTCTGTGCAGATTTTTAAAAGATGAGAGTGACCTTTGCTTTTATGCATTGTGTTCAGAAAGCATTCACCCTCACATAGGCGTGTGTGTGTGTGTGTTTGTATGCGTGTGTGATGACAGATAGAGATGAGACATCTTTGAGCTCATACATCCGTTTTATTAGGTCAAAAGTGTCAGTGTCAGACCATTTTGCCATATTTCATTAGATGGGATTTTCTCCAGAGTCTCAGTATTATGTTTCATCTCTTCTTTATTTAACGATGAACTCAGAGCCACCAGCAGTGACAATCTCATTCATTTTGAATGAGATAAAAAGACGTTCACGGCAGTTACTTATATAATACAGGCTGTAATAATGCAGTGAACCTTTATGTGAGTCCGGTCCCAAAACTCCCCATACAAACTCATTTTAAGCTGATGTAAACAGACTTTATTTTATAACGGTTTGGGAGTCAGTTGAGCAGGTCTGCTGGTCACCAGCGGACGCGTTTGGGGATGTTGATCCCTAATTAGCTGGTAATAGTTGAGCTTCAGTAAACTTTACATCCATCCGCCTTAATTGGAAGTTTTGTGTCTCCTGGAGGGAATTATTGATTGTGCAGGAGGGAGATTTTCCCCTCATTACTGCACCAGTGGAGGTTTGTTTTGCTTATAGGTAGCGGAACTGTAGCAGAAACCGCATCACGTTACAGGCGTGTCTATTACACATAAAACAACACAGTAATGTAACACAATTATAATATAATGGATATTGACTTTGAGACGTCTCTGGCCTTCTTGTGTCTGCAATAATCTGTCTTATTTTAAAAACTTTCAGCATGACTAGGTGAATACTAATCATACACAACTTACTCTTAGTTTAAATGTGTCAGTTGTTGTTTACCTAGTGTGTTAAATACTTTGTATTATATCAGTTGTATGTGCAGAAATAGCTAAAAGTAAATATTTCGATTTAACAGTAAATGTAAACATTCTGGTTTTAACTAATAGTGTGTTTTATAGGGACAGAGTATAAGTTGTGTTTGAAGGGTTTGGACCCCTTAAATAATGTTCTTTCTTTGGGAGAACTTTTAGAGAACATTTGCCAGCATTCTGGCAACGTTCCCTGTTAGCTGGGACACTTGCAATTAAATAGCACATTTGCGTAATGCATCTGTACATTGTCAACTATAAAACTTTTATTCTTTGGTTCATAAGGAAATGGTAATAATAGATGTGATGTTGCAGTATTTATTTTTTGCTAATTATGTTTGAGTTTTACTCTGGTGCAGGATTAGAAATGGTTTTACTGATCGCCGGCACAGTTTATCACAATATAAACCTCAGTAACTTGATTAAACCTCATTCTGTATGCAAATCCTAGCGCCGTTCCTCAACCCTTCATGTTGACTCAACAGCTGTTTGTCTTCATTAGAAAAGCTTTTATGTAATTGTTTATTTCTAAACAGAGTTCTGAGAATCATACTGCGATTAGCTCATATTTGTCATCGTCTAACTCAACCCTCGACAGCATCAATGTTATCAGCTGAAAAACATCATCTTATATCATTAAATCTGCATATTATTTCTCTACACATTTCTGTGTACATCATCTGTTTATAGATCTGTCAGATTAGTGTTAAATATATATCTGTTTCCCAGCATAATGATCTTAGAATGTTTGTTAATGTTCTACCAAAGTTATCAAGAAGTTCTCATGAGTTATTTTAGCGTTAGCAAAGAGGCAAAGAGTTTATGTGTTCTCTCATGCTTTAACATATTCTTCCTAACAGAAGAGTATTTCTAACAGAAGCTCAGTGCTGTTAGCATTAAACGTGCCTAATGTGTTGGTTAGTGGCGGCTGAGACGTCCGATGGCTCGGGCTGCTCATTTCAGCAGCCGTGAACAAGCACTGGGTCTTTAGTGACGCTTGTGTTTTAATTAGAGGCAGGACTAGCATATGTGCTGACACAGCTATGCAGAGGGACAGGAAATCAACACTGTTACCATGCTATCTGTTTCCACCAAGCAGCCGCAAGAGTCGTCCTTTCTCTCTTTATGGTGTCATTTCGCAGTCTTTGACACGCTTTGAGCTGCCGTTTCCTTTTCTCCTCTGCTGTTTGTGTAGGGCTCTCATGGGGCTGCGACGCATTTTTAAAAGGGCAGCTAAACAGAACATGTGCTCTCTCTCGTTGTGATGCGTTGCTAACAGGAGACGAATAAAACGTTTTATGATGTGCAGTTCTCAGTAGAGCACTGGAAAGCAAAACAAGCTTATTGTCATAAATATGTGAAAATGTTACTTTTGTAATGTTACTATGCTAAAGTGAATTATTCTCAAAAAATGACACTTTAAAAAAAGGAAATTTAACGCATGACAGTATCAAAGTAAATTTTAAACAAATCAGTCATACTGATTGGAGGTACAATTTGTATTTTTGTCTGCAATAATAATAGATTAGATGTTAGTAAGACCATTCAGTGCCTTCAAACGTTTGACTGGCGATGATTGAAATTTGATTTAAATGTACATTACCATCATCTACTATCATCTTCATGCAAAACATGAATTATTTTATTCCTCACGTTTTAGGGGTAAAATATGAGCAGGTCTTTGTGAGATTCACTCATTTGCACTGAAGGCTGGACATAATGTGATTGTGGAATAAACTGATGTTGGGTCACCAAGAGGTTTAGAACCCAATTTAATCTCTACTGCTAGAGTATTATCTCTCATTATTACTGCTTTGCTCTCTCTCTCTCTCTCTCTCTCTCTCTCTCTCTCTCAGGCAGGTTAAATCTCAGGTTCTAATCCAGCACCCACTGTCATTTAATTAAAATGGAGAGTGGCCCTTTCTGCTATTATTGTGCTAGGCTGGTGTTCAGCTCACTACACACTGAATTGTCCATTAACCACAGTGTCTGCCGCTCGGAGACTCATAAATCTCCTCTCAACATGTCCGGAGGAGCGTTACGCTTCCCTCTCTCTCTTTCAGGACGAGGGAAGTCGCAGGGTTCCGGCACACAAGCATCTCTAATACCAGAAATGGGCCCTGAAATTGCAATGTGTCGTTTATGGAGCAAAATGTTAAATATGGGTACAAATATTACTGTGACGCACTTGTTTCCTGCGCTGGCAAATAACAGAAAATCTCAGAAGTGTTGTGTGCTGTGGTTCTGATATCTGAGACTGTATTAAACACCTGAGCTCCAGGAGAAAGCAGCACAGTGCGTGTGTGTGTGAGTGTGTGTATGTGAGGGGGGGTCCAGTTTAAGATTTATGGGGGTAATAAGGAAAGCTCAGTGGGCTCATTGCGACACACTGACACGCTCTCTTCGTCATCCTACATACGTTATGTGTCAACGGTGTGTGTGTGTGTATGTCTACACCAACTGTGCTCTGTCACTTTATCTATCCATCACTGTAACATTCTCTTAGCTTGCCTTTTTTAACATCTACCACGCCACAGTTAACATTAACACAGTTGCATTTCAGAGCATACACATATAAACATTTAATTTGCAACTTACTGTGTCACTGTAAATGCATATATATGTGTGTGTGTGTGCGTGTGTGTGTGCGTGTGTGTGTGCGTGTGTGTGTGCGTGTGTGTGTGCCTGTATGTAACGTGTTGATTTAATTAGCATACTGTGCTTTTGTGCTTTTGCTGTTAGACAGATTGATCCTCCTGCTGCCCAGGAGTAAAAGAGATCTTGAGTCAATTATTCAGGGTTTCCTCTGCTAATGATGTCTCTGAGGAAAGCCTGAGAGTCCCACACTTTCCTCAGAATGATGTCCAGAGTTTCTGACTGACAGCGCTGAAGTTTCACCATCCATAACAACAACATCACACTTCTCTTCTTCGCTCTTTGAAGGATGTTCATTTGAACGTTTGCTTGTTCATTTCTTCAGGACGTAAGAACGTCAGATTAGATCGGTGTGAAATGATGCTACACTTGATTGTGTAATTAAATTTGATTTTATCATCCTGTGTTCAGTAACTTAGAATAACAGTAGCTGTGGTGTCCAATCAGAACTGGCACACAGACCAAATGGAGCTTCATTGTTTTTTTGGAGTTTTGATTGATCGGCTACAATACACAAGACTCTCTGATTCAGCTCACAATGTTCTCAAAACACTGGCTAATGTTCTTTAAAGGTTTTCTCAAAGTTACCAAATTATGTTCTTGTAGTAACATTAGTGAAACCTTTTTTAACATTGTATATCATTTTTAGGTGTGGGGATGACTTTGAGCCCTGCATTCAAATCTCCCCACGGCTCGGAAAAATACAGAACGCTGTTTAATTATCCCTTCATAGTCAACTTTGAAACACAAGGGGAGAGTCGTTGTTTGCTCCCATTTTCCTCTGAGTGTTGAAAGAATTTTTGGAGCTTTGCTGTTTTAATAAAGCAGGATTAATTTAATTAGGTGGAGCTTCAGTCCGGCGTATGAAGGCAGTTTCCATTTCACTGAGGGGAAGCTGTTGAATTAGCATTAATGCTAGCAGTTTATTGGGGAAACTTGGTAAATCTCTGTGTTTGCTCCTTATTAAATTCTTCGTCTTTGTAGAGATTTATCGCTGTGATGTTCTGGCTGGTAATTATAAAGTGAATTATTTCAGCTACACTGCAGTGAGGGTTATTGGCGATGGTTTTTAACAAAACACTGCAGCTTTGTTCCAGAAATCTAATGAGCTGTCTCATTGTATGGTGCTCGTTTTAAAGGGGCACGGCTTGTGTTAAAACCAGAGATTTCCCCCTGAATCATTCTCTGTGTACTAACCCAAACTTTCATTATTGTTATGAACCGTTGCACAATCTTCAAAGCAGAGATAAACAGGTTTCTCTGATACTGTAGCTCCATCACATTAACTGTCTCTTTTAAACTGGAATCATTCTTGCCTCTCTCTCGCCATCTCTGTTTGGAACATAAAACTGCAGCTTATTTGTTATTTTGCAACATGCATAACAAGTTTAAATTGTGGTTGTGCTGCTTTATCTGTAGATGATCGCAAACATACTGCAAACACTAGTTCACTGCACACACACTGTTTCTGCGAACACACCACAGTCCAAAGAAACATTATCTCAGCTACAGCTGTGCTGATCCTTTATTTCAGGTGTGTAAATACAGAGAGCGGTACAGAAGAAAGCTGTAGGTGTTGGGGAACAGTATTGATCAGCTGGTGACCTTTGAGCTGGTGTTAAATAACAGAATTAGCTCTGCATGGGCTGCTGGTCATGACTCAGGAAACGTCCAGCATGGACCTCCACCCCCTAAAATGTGCCCTCAGGACTCTTCACCACAGAAATAGAAAAGGTTGCTTCTGAAATACAACACAGCTTTGAGAATGCTGCAGCTTTAGGTGGATTTTTTAAGTTGTGTTTCATTTAGGTATCAATATTGTCTCATGTTTCTCCCAAATTGGCCAAAGAAAAATAATACTACATAATACTACAATTGTGAGATTTCTGGGTCTTTAGCTCAAGATAAACATTTAAATCAAGGGAAACATAAACAACATTTTCTATTTGGTCTCCATTTGTTCCATAGCTGTCTCAGAGAAAGCGCTGAGATATTTATGAGAACTCATTTGTCATTCCTTCAGATCCCACAGTTTTCCAAGAGCCCTGTTTGCTATATTTTTTCTGCTGAGGTGTGAATGTGACGCTCCCGTCTAAACACAACATCTGTGACTAATACCTGCGTCCTCACGCAAACCGTATCAGATTATTTGATGCGCTTGTTACATATTCAGTGTGTCTTTTGATGGCATTTCCATTTCCCCAGAGTGAATCATATTCATAATGTGACATTAGTCATGCCGCATGCTCAGATAGTTTACCCCTGCAGAAACAGACTCGCTTCATCGTTGACTAAAGACCTCTATAGAATGAAGAATAAACCCTGACTAAGCTGATAAAGAAATGTTTGAGAGAGGCTGTCTCTGAGGGGAGGGAGGAGAGATTTGTAATCTGTTTATGTAGGCACTTTTACAATGTAAAGATTAGTGCAGCGATACTAAACCTCACACAGATGTAGTCACACGATTTCTTGTGCATGATGCATGGATGTTGGCCTATTGCTTTTTAAAACACAGGTCCACTCTCAAAATAACATTTTAATGTTTTTGTTACTTAATGAAAATGTTAAGGAAATGTTCTTACAAGATGTTAGCTGGCTCTGTGCCATCCTTCTTCAACACGCATGCATGGATGTTTCTGCACGTAGGTTCTGGATTATATGCTTTAGATGTGATTCAAGGTTGATGCTAAGCTCTGCAGATGTGTGGATCTCAGTGGAGATGATGCTTTGAAGATTCATGACTTGAGTTGTGCTGAAATTTCTACAAGTGAGTTAGGTCTTTAAAGGACTAGTTGACCCAAACAAGACAATTCTTCAAAATCATTTACTTAACCTGAATAAGTTTATAACCTGTGTTTTTTCCTGTCTCTCCTGTGGTAGAACGTTATTGAGTGACAGCAGCGTTTCAAAAAAGGAGCATTGATATTTTTTCAAAATGACAGAGGAAAGAAAATGATGGGTTTGGAACAACATGAGGGTGAGTGAAGGACAACAGAGTTTGTGTTTTTCAGGGCGATATCTCTTTAAGCTTTGAGAAGTTCTTCAGTTTCCTGCATTGTTCTTTGGAAATGAAAAAGTTATTGTGTTTTTCCTCAGAGCACAAGGACAACGGCGGTTTATAAAGAAGTAAATAAAGTAGTTATTTTTGGAACCTAAAGAGGTTCTCGCAGGACATCAGGCTGTAAAACCCTTGGTTCTAATTAGAACCCTAATGATCAATAGAATGAAACCTTTTGCAGCTGACGCAAATGAAGCGCATTAGTCTTAATGATTAAATGAATCTCGCTCAAATTATATGATTTTACCCCCATGATAACTGACGTCTGTCTGCTCTGTGTACAACAGCATCAGCCGTCTCCAGGTCAGCGGGTTATACAACAAACCACAGGCATGTGTTGTGTAGTTGTGTAACCTGCCAACACAAAACATTTGTTATAATGTAGGTGATGAAACGATAGGAAATTATTTCTTAATATTGTGCAGAGATACATCTGGTCTGACAGAGTCTAATCTTACTTTTAAGAGATTTTCATTTGATCCGTTATTGTGTTTTGTTTGTACATGTGCTCTTGGCAGATGTTGGCAGACCAAAAGCATCTTATAAATTTTCAAATTCAGTATGAATACATGCCAAAAGGGAAATAAAATATAGATGGAAGCTTTGAAGGTTTATGAAAAGCGTTTGGTTAGCAGATATCCTCATTTTTCCACAGATAACAAAGATTGTGTGAGGTAATATTTTTACAGGGACATGCATGGCTATATATATTACTATCTACTATCTATATATGCTATAGATATTATTATTTAGACAAATCAAGCAGTATGTGAAGTAAAATCAGTTACAGGGATCACAAACCCAAAACATTTTAATACACATAAACACAGACTGTGTGTGTTGAATGGATTATAACAGAGTCTGTGAAACACAATGAAGTAAATGCAGAGTGCTGGGGCCACTCCAGTTAACACAGTGACTGTTACATGCAGAAATCACTGAGAAACACAGTGAGGGTTCATAAGACTCATGCAGTATTTACAGCTGTTTTCTGAAGCCATAATGATGCTGTGATGACTGAAATTTAGTGCCTGTCGCAGACCCTTCATCAGACATAATGTCCGCAGTTGTCCTGTCAGCTCTGTGACGTCATCAGTGACCTCAAGCTTAGTTCTGATTGGTCATTTGTGGGATTTTGTGGTCTGTGGATTTTCTTCAATGTTTAGGGTTTCACATCAAAATGGAAACCAATTAAGATGCATCTGTGTATTTGTCCTGTAAGTGGTGTTTTTATCTAACACTTATAGTCTGTTTTATTTTAATTAGCATGCAAAACTGTTATTGTTACTGTTGGCTACTTAACACACAACATATACTGTATTCTGCGTGTAGTTTCTAAAAGTGTCTTAAATGCACCTGCTTTCTCATCAGAGACTGTTGGTTTAGGATATGGACTAACTAACCCCCTGCTGTGTGTTAATGAAGCACAAAAACAGCAGTAAACTGATTCATGAAAGTGATTTTTCTTTACAAACATTTGTGTGATGAAAGTAAAACCTACACGCAACATGGGATGTGTCTCGTGATGTCTTGAAAACAAGAACAACTCATTGTTTCATGACAACCTCAAAACATATCGTCACAAACAACATATTTGATATGCCATTGAGAGGAGACCTTTACATCTACAGCTCAACAGTGTTCATGAATAAGATCTGTGGAAGATATGAGGGTCCGATTGTCAAAACAAAACTGTCGACTAGAAATGTTTGGTTTGCTTCACAGCAGGCCGTGAATTTACATCATCCTCCAATACTATTTTCTCTTCCATTCCAATAATACTATCAACAAACTGCTATCAAATTTATATTTTGACACAAAACAAACGTTCTTAGAACGTATGTTTTAGATCAGCAGCTTGGTTTTTAAACTGTTTCTGGGTCAGTGTTAGAGCTTTTGAAATCTTCTCAGGTTCATACTGTACTAAACCTCTTTTATGGACACGGTTATTAAAAGAACTTTGGAGTGAAGACGTCTTCAAACCCACCGGTTTAGCTTATGAAAGTAATAATAAAACATTTTATTCCTGTTCTCTTAATAATTAGGTGTCAGCTGTCGTGTCAGGCGCTGTACGTGAGGAGAAGTTTATATTAGTGTTGGGCTACTGTAGTTCAGTTATTTTTATCTCATTATGACAATGTTCCTGTACAGCCATCATGTCACATGTTCAGCTCTGACAGCCGCTCCACAGGCCGTGTTAATCTGCATCTTCTGAAGTGTTGAGAACAGATTCTGCCCTGATGTACACTTCACAGATACTTTAGATGCATTATTATTATTTTATATGATTATTTTTTAGCTTTTGTATCTGCTTTTATTCAAATTTTTAAAACCAAAAATTGTAACTGTTAACATTAATGTTCAATGAAATATCATGTACGATTAAATTGGCACATTCACAAAGATTGAGCAACTATCTTGCTTGTAAACTCATGCTAATGTTAATAAATACAAACTACTTGTAAAGTGTTACCCAGTTATTGTTACAATATGTGGCTGAATGCATTTACAGTGTCTGTAATCAATATTAAAACAACTCCTAGTTAAAGTTAGACGTCATGTTGAAACTCCTGTCATTTCCACCTCCTGTGTGTGACAGGGTAAACGACTCCTCAGTTCTGCTTGAGGAGGTGAAGCTGTATTGAGGGTTAAATGTTTTAATCACCAGCAGTTGTCAAACAGCTGCAAACACATCCAGACATCACAGGGTTTGAGTTGCTTTGCTAATGAGGACCTGAATGTAGCGGGTCTGACAGGGAAATGGACTCCATCGTCGGCCTGCTGTTGTGGGCAGGCTAGGTGTTGTTTATTTGTTCTGCCGTGAAGGAGAGAATAAACAGGAGATGTTTTGTGGATAGACCGGGAAGCGTCGACTCGCTCTACATGCGCTGCCTGAAAATACCACCTTCAGTTTCTTTGTGAACTTTTTGAAATGCAGATTTTCTTGTACGAGTAAACAAAGCGTTTTGTTTTTATTAACTGCAGTGCTGTGGTAAAGTTGTCTCACTTTCCCTCCAATAATTGTGCTTTTGTTGTTGACAGACATATACCGGAAACACTCTTCACAAGTAGTAAGTGAACACAAACTTATCAGGCTACAGAGTTGTGTGTCCTAAAATAGTCTGGACTGCTCATGTCACTAAAACGGAGA
>JBAJNP010003659.1:0-38018 GCA_036877545.1 Yasuhikotakia modesta | reverse complement strand
AACATAGCGTGTAAAATACAAAAGCAATAGCTGTGTATTTACATAACTAACGTTACTTACAGCAACACAAACACTCCCATCGCTACATATTCTCGAGGTGGTGTGTTTTTAGGGCTTAACTTAATTTTTATTAATGGCTGTTAAATATTTAAAGGCTGGAAGACTCTAGAAAAACTTCATTTATTTACATACATTAATATTTAAAAACCTTCCATCTTCATCGCTGGAGCCACAACAGTATGGACGCCAGTCTGCCAACGCTGACAATGTTTACAAGCTATAATTATAAACTACTTGACGATGAATACATCAAAACAACATAAAACAACAAACCAAGAAAATATGAAACTTGCTCTTGTTGATTTAATAACAAACGATCATGAACAGCATGACAGTTTAGGATCAAACCGGCATCGATCAATCTTCGACCTGACTTCACCCATTACAGTCACACCCAAATCCTAATATTATTGACAACATCCATCAAAATATTACCTTTAAACCTTTAGTTTTTTAAAACACAGAAATACAACTGACACCAGCTGTTAGTACTTATGCAGCCAGTTTATAGCGGAGCGAATGCTAACAAGAACTAGCTAACACTACTATGGGCTGAACTATATAAGGCCGACCGACAAATTCCCGTTAGTTATTAAACTTACATACGTTTTCCGACACATAAGTAGGAATATTGCTCGCTGCTATCTTTTAAAATACACCATGACATTGGAAAGATATACTTTATATCGCTGTTAAGATACTCCCACCCTTATTTTGCTCTAACGGCCTGTCCGCCATTTTGAGTCAGTGAGGCAGGCGGCTCTAATTTCTCACTTTAACCGATTCACTTTCACTGTTTTGCGGGCATAAACCAGCACAAATTATCTTTACCTTCTTTTGTGAGGCGTTTCGCATTTGCCAGGTCACGCAAGCAGATATGTACCGTGAAACAAATGATATATATCTCTGCTGAAAGTCACTTCCGATTTTCCGGCTCAGTCAGCGCTGTTTTCTCCTCCTTGATTTCTGCGCCGCATAACCGTCTGCTTGACGCGGACACGTGCACGGAGCTGCCGGGAACGCGCCCGCCTCGAACGGTCACGGCGGTGACATGCATCACCTTCATCAGACACTGCGGACGAGTTGTTCATATTTTATTAAAAACGTTTATTTTATCTTATTGTTATGTGACCGTATGTCGCTGTAATAAAGATAATTGCTCTATAAACGTTGGTTTAGTTATACATTTAATTTTTTAATAGAAATGTAATATTCACAAATGTTAACTCACAGATAACAATAGTTGTATTGTACGAATAGTGCTTTAATTTTTGCACATTTAAGTCACATGAAATCAAACTGACATTTCCTGGAAAATCCTGCTCAAATTGAAATAATAAAATATTTTGATAATCTTACCATTGTACATTTTTATTATTTTATTTATATTATTAAACTTTTTTATTTATAACCAAAAAAGTAAAGATTAATGCAAACAAATCCTTTTTGTTATAGAGGTTTCAATGCAAATGTCTTTAAAAGAGACCACAAGTGATTCAACTTTGTTTAGCTTTATTTCTGTTGGCACTTTTACAAAGCATTTTGTCACAATGCAATAATATATTTCTTGCATTTCTCTGCATTACTTGACATTAAGCCAAACTCACACATGTATGAAGTGCATGCAATAGCCCTCTTCACAAGTAGCTGTTTTGTGGCCCTTAAACATGAACAAGAAAGGCATAAATGACCTAAGTGAGCTTATAAATGTGCAAAACCTTGTCTATGTATTCCCAGCATCAACAATTAGACTCATGCTTTTTAAAGGGTGTGCTATGTTTTCTAAATTTTCAAAGACAACACAAACTGCAAGGTCAGTTGGCATGTCAAGGTTAAGAATAAGTTTGGACCTTTTCAATTTGTATTGTATATTAACATTTGGCAAATTCAACTAGAATGTTTATTGGTTTAAAGTGTTTAGTTAGCATCAGTCCTCTTGAGCTAGCAATGCATCATGGCCCCTGAAGATTCCCCATTGACTCAGCATCAATTTGTTTAAGTTGAGCCGGATGTGTTGTTTTCGGAGTGTCAGTCCTGAGTTTCTCAAGGTCTTTGTTACTTCAGGGACATAAAGTGGATGAGAGTATAAAGTGATTTGAGGAACGAAGGTGAAGAAAGACCATAAACAGAGAACAAAGGAGAGAACATTGATTATTGTACAGGAGGGATTCTTCAGGAATGGCACACACACACACACACACACACACACACAACCTAACCATATATAGGTATGAGTGTGTAAGTTACACCCCCCACACACACCTATATAAATTAAATCTTCAAGAGGTTTTCTTTTTCTTACCTGAGAGGAATAAGAATAATTCCAGTGACAAGATTTAGTTGCTCCACTATCCAGGCACGACTTGGAGCATTTAGCTATACGAGGAGACAACAGAGCTGTGAATAGCATCATTTATCACTGTAATATGATAAATGTAGGAGTACTAACATTGAGTGGGGAGATGTTGGTATCCGAGCCAGTCCTGTGGATCCAGTTCATGGTTTTCTGCAGAATCACAGCCTGATGTGTGAGATGTTTCAAGTACTCTGAACTTTCTTTTGTTTTCTCGTGTGTTTCTCCAACCTGTTAAAGAAAAAGGCCATTAATGGAGCTCAAACCCCATCAACAACAAAGAACTGTGACAGTCTCAGCAAATTTATATAGATGATAATTATGGGAAAACCATAAGATCTAAGAAAGTTAGTGACATATAAGCTGAAGAAATACAGCCAATAAAATGTCTTACAAACAGACCTGCCCATCATTTTGGATTTGTTTGTACCTGCTTTCTGTAAATGCTGTAGCGCTCCTTTTCATGTCTTAATGCAGCACGGAAATCTCCTTTACTCTCATGCACCTTTGCTAATAAATGGTGACTGTGGGGTTGGAAATAATCACAGTGTTACTGATTCTTTAATATATTATTCAGTTTCTGAATAATGCATTTGTCTGCTCACTGTTACCTTTGTGCCAGTTTAAGGGACGAGGGTCCCTGGTATTTGGAGTTTAGGACAAGGGCGTTCTCCAAAAACTTCAGAGCAAGATCACAGGCCATCATGCTATGTAGAACAAGACCTATCTTACTCTGTACCGCAAATAAAAAACAGAATTAGTACAAGTTTCAAGTCAATTTTAAATGTATGTTTACACTGGTTATTTGCTAACTCACGTCCAGTAAAGCCATCTCAGGGTGATCCTCTCCACACACCAGGAGCATCAGATAGCGAACGCGGTATAACAATTGTAAAGCGGTTGCTGGTTGTCCACCAGCGAAACAATAAAGACCGAGATGCTTCTACACAAAGAGAAAACTAGTTTAAAACAGAGTTTAAAAGATTACATAATCTTCTGTTGTTTAGTTTACAAATAATGACACCAGAATTACTACAATACTGTTGTGCCCTGGGAACTTGGTTTTGCTAATGTCTTCTTCTATGAGTTACAAAACTAAACTAAAATAAATGAATACCACATAACTAAGTGAATACTCACATATTCCAGTATGGTGTTTGGATGGTCAATCCCAAGAACTCTTTCGCTAATCAGTACGGCCCTCTGCTGGTGACTAAGGGACTAACAGAATAGATTTAAAGTGTGTTATGCATGTTAAAGGTCCATTAAGTCCCTGTATGTATTGTTTTGACTCTGGTTTAAGGACCTATTACCTCAGCATAGTCCCCGAGAATGTAGTGGATGCGTCCCAGCAGCCGCAAACACAAGCAGACGTCTTGATGCAGAGCCCCACACACATTAGTGAAGAGACCCAAGGCCTGGCTTATCAACTCACAGCCCTCCTTCAGACAACCTGGTAATACCAACATGTGGGAAAGATTAAAACAGTTCATTGGTTACTGAAAATCAAGCTCCTAAACCTTATCTGCTCTTTTGTATGTTCTCTTATCTGTTCTCTTGTATATGTTCTCTTCTAACTTACCACCTCACAATCTACTGTATGTCTACGAGAACCACTCAAGAACCAGCTGTAACGTCCAACCCGAATGCAAATTAAATGGACCACTCACCCTGCTGTAACTTAGACTGACCACAGCGGAGGAGATATAGAGCATCGCTGGCCCTTGGAGTGATGTGCTTCACAACAGGGAAAAGGTTCACAATGTCCTCCTCAGTGAACACCTCTCTGCTCTCGCTGCTCTCGAAGTGATACTCTCTTAAAAGAATCTGAAGAGTAAAGAGAGGTTACCAGAGAACAAGTGAGAGACATAGAGAGAGACCAAGAGGGAGAGATAAACGTGTTGTGAAAATGGCATAAAATAAAATCCTGGGCATCATTCTTATAAACAAAGTTCTAACTAGTTCATGGTTTTCTAACTACCCCTACAATCAGAGTAAAAAGATTTACAAGTGTTGTTTAAGCCCCAGCCAGTTTCCTGTAATCTGATTGGCTGATGTTGTTCCAGACTCTTCTACATATTCTACATGACTAAATCATTTACATGGTAAGTCGCTATACCTGAATGCCAGTTTTGATGGCAATCTCTCTGAGCAGGGTGATTTTCTGTAGGCCACATTTCTCCACGGCTTCCTTCACACTTCCACTGCCAGACAGAGACGTCACAGCGTCAAATCACAGCATAGCATCTGCCTGTCTTCAAACATCAGGACACTCACCATGGCATGATGTAATGGTAGTACTCCTGAGATTCAGATCTGATGGCCCTCCATAGGTCACTTGGAGTGAGGTTGGACCAGACAGTTACAGTCCCGCCAACAGACACACGGCTCCGCCTCCTCCGACTCCTGCGTCTGGAGGCCCACCTGTCGCTCTGCTGAATCACTCCAGCATCAGCAAAAGAGCTCAGGAAACAGTTGAGGAAATGGCTGACAGAGGCAGAGAGCACAGATGGTTCCACTGCCTGGGGTAAAGTCATTTAGGAAGCAAGAGATGCAAGTTTTGGAAAGGTAACATGATACTACAACATATTATTGATGTTCTTTGTAAACACCTTGAGCAAAATCTGGACACTCACCAGAAGATACGTCTTGAACAGATGTTTTGCACATCTGGTGATCAGCTCACACAGTGCAGTTCTCTATTAGAAAAATAGATAATTTTCAGCTATAATAAAAGCTTAAATTAAGAAATAAAGATATAAGATATATAATATAAGATTGAGACATAAAGAAAAACAATGCAATGGGCCTAGACCCTTCTTATGTCCCTTACTGCTTCATTCATACACACATCTGTTAGTCCAAATTAGTAAGGAGGGACTCAAAAGTCTAAGGTGATATTTTCAGTAATTTAAAAGCAAGAACCGTTTTTGACCATTGCAGTAAAATACTGTGGAAACCTACATAGACATGCTCAAGTCTTTCCTTCTGAGGTATCTTCTCAAAATACTCCAGGACGGTGCCCAGGTAGCGAATGTTAATGCCATGTTGATGCAGAGACTCTGTCAATGTGATGCCATCCATAGGCGTTGTCCTGTGATCAAGGCAGCTCTTAGTCTGTATAAAACACATACACACAGAAAATAAAAGATGCAGTTTTTTCCTTTCTGCTCAAGCAAACATTGGTTTCTGTCTATGTGTGTAATCAATAGAAAAACAGCTTACGAAGGCAGGGATTTGATTGGATATTAGAAATTCTGCAGCATCCTTTAACTGCTGTTTCTGTTTCTGGATCTCTTCCATGTTTTCCTTGGGGAAACGTACACCTATTGACAGAAAAAACATTAGCAGCTATTTACACTACATGTTTAACCCTGAGTTACTGACATTTTTAAACCTGGGTTAAGGCTACATTTAACCCAAGTTAATACTTAACCCTGGATTAGTTTATTCTGTTCTTACAATGTGGCTTATTGTTCAGTGGTTTGAAACATGGAGCAAGATAATCTAAAATGATGTTAACCCTAGATTCAAAAGTAGGTTAGCAAGATCTATATTTAATTCACATGTTTACAGCTGAAACAGAATCAAATTTATTAAGCTAACAAACACACCTGCACAGAACACATTAGGGTTGAAATGAATATCAAAAGTATTCCTGAGGGAGGACAGGATATGCTTGAGGGAAGATCCCTGCTGGATGTTGTTGACAGGAACAGTTTGTGATGACTGGTGTTCTGCATCACGGTTTGGAAGTGTGACAGTTGTTAAGGGATGCTGAGCGCTAGCTGTTGAATCGCTTTTCACTGGAGACGTGCCAAGAGGTTTGTTGATTTCTCTGTCATGCTCAGTTTTTTGAGAAACAGTCTCCATAAATAATTGGTATCTGAGGTGACACATTTAAAAAAAGTTGAGGTTACATAACAGTTTGTTTCCAAGAAGTCTACTTTTCCTGTCAGTTATATTTCACTCCAAAAATCTACAGGTAAACATACATTTTTATACTATACTATAATTTTTTTTTTACTTTTATAGCCTCCCTGTAGCTCAACTGGTAGAGCATTGTGCTAGTAATGCAAAGGTTGTAGGTGCTAGCCCAGGAAATGCAAGTACTGATTAAAAAAAGTATACATTGACTTCACTGTAAGCTTTGGAAAAAGTATCTGCCAGATGAATACATGTAAACGTATTATCACATTTTATCACAATTTTCATGGTGATTGTCATTAGAATCTCTTTCACATGATGCCATAATATTTTAACAGTAATCAAATCACAGTAAGAAAAGGTCTTATCTAAATAGAATTATTGATTTAAATTAAATTAATCATAAATGAAAGTTCTAGCATGGTGTAAAATCTCTCTACAATCTTTTAATATTGTATTTAATATATTTAATATATTTAAATTTCTTGGAATCAAAATTCTTTTTGATTTTGGGATGTATTAATTGTTTCCTCAATTAATAACAGGACAGATGAAGGAAAATCCACCTGTGTTCCACAAATGCCTCAATGAGCTCCTGTCTCAGGCAAACAAGGCGATGTGGATGTTGCTTTGGGAAGCCCAGCTGTTGACACACTGGATTTAAATCCTCTCCTTCCACAGGAAGGAAGTTGAGGTCACTGGGGAAAGTAAAAAGTAGGTCCAAGATGTAGTGACGGCCATCATTACCCACAATGCCCTTGTGCTCCACAGAGGAACACAACTCTACTGCTGTATCGTCTTTGTTTAGTACAAGATGCCGCTGGACTCTCAGCTTCTTACTTGGCTTGTCAAGCAGCTCCAGATACCTGAAGAAAGTTTTCAACTTTAAGTTTATTTAAAAGTTAAAAAATGTCATATGCAAATCCTCCCATGTCTGGTAGCCAGTGTTACCTGTTATCAGAGATGACAGTCTTGCCATAGTCAACAGAACCATAGACAACACTTTGTTGTTGGTCTTGTCCCAGAATTCCTGGCACGATGGTCTGGGCGGTGACACGGTATCCACGGTAATCGATCACTGCTGTTCCAAGCAGGTACAGGTCTTCCTGATCCACTGCCCAATAAGCCCTCACACCGTTCAGGTCAAGAATCGGGGCAACATGGGCTGCAGCTTCTCCTCCCAGATCTCGGAATTGGTCTTGAACATCAAAGGCTAAGCTGAAGAAAATGTTGCTCCACACAAACACCTGCTGTCGTGGTTCTTCACTAGGGTTGATGGGCATCACGTTGCCATCAATGACGCCCATGGCTCCTCGGGTCGCTATGCTCAAAAAATCACTGTTAGCCTGATAAAAGCAGTAGAAAATTAAGTTAATTTGTAAAGGTTTTAGATAATAAAAACATCTGCTGGTTTTGTAAATACAGCTATCTTCAAAACAAAGCTTCTAGGAGAACCATAAAGACTTTTACACCTATTTAAGGTTACACAACTTTTTATTCCTTAGTTCTTCAGAAAACATTTGGCGTTTTAAAGAACCCAGAAGCCAATAAATTGATCTGAAGAACCAATAATATAACATTCATATTTTTTATCCTCCATGACACCATATGGCCAACTCAAGAACCTTATAAAGCAAAATGAAGTTGATTACCAATTAGAGAACTTTCTAGAACCTTTATTTTGACAAGTGGTGAATACAAGTAAAGAAAATAAATAAGGAAAAACACCTTGAACACGGCCCGATCCCTTATCAGACGATCAGTCAGGTCCTTTCTAGGAAGCTCTCTTGTGGCCTGAATTTCTTCATTCCAGTCACGGGCCTGTGTTAAGCACAAATTCATCAAGATCTACCAATTCAACTTGTTCGACTTGTGGCTCATTCTCAACACATTTTACCTGTCCAGGTAAGTGCTCTTCATAACCCAAGCGGAAAAAACTGGCATCTTCTGCTCTAACGCAATCCATTGTATGATCCAGGGCTGGAGCAGTCCAGCTGAACACCTGGAAAGGTGTGGCAATCCGTTCAAATGGGTGTGTGCACCCTCTACAATAAATAAATAGCCAACAAATCAATTTTGGTGTGAAGTGAAATTTGCCACAACTATCATTTTTCATCAGTAAAAGTCTTTAATCTAAAGCAATGTGCTTTCATTACAAATACATTTGTTAGAGATGGGTAAACCTGACTTCGGTAAGAACATAGTACATACCTAAATGAATTCAGTAATAATTTGACACTGTATTCACACTTTAACTTAAGTACAACTTAAGTCTATGCTCTTTATATCCCTATAGGAAATTCACTTACCTCCTTTTTAACAACGCATTGAAATTCTTCTTAAAAATTGGACTAATCTGACCCAGAAGATCCGGCAAAGCATGACTGAGGATGCTGGGATTGGCTGGTTTTGGATTGAAGCTGTAAACTGAAGACCTGTGATGAAGACATTTCTATTTGTTTCATATTTATGTGATTCATGGAACCATATTGTTGTGTATTGAAGGCACAGTTCTTACTCACTGATTGACGTAGAACCCTCGAGTTGATGCTGTTATACAGAAGTGTCTGTCTTCCAGGACCACCACATTAAGATACATTAGGTCTCCATGCATTTTTCTGTTTCCAGGAGGTGGATTCCAGCTACTCATAGTTAGAACTTTCAGGCACTCTGTGGACTATTCATAACATAAACATATTATAATCCTTAAAGTAAAATACAATGTATTTTCTAATGCAACAATTATTTATGAGTCAATATTAACCGTATTAGAAAATACATGTTATCCTAATTCACACTTTAATGGAATTAACGTAAATGATACCAAAGACTTTGTATTTATTCTAACATCACACCTTCCCAAAGTTAGTTTGAGGTTGAAGGGGTACCAGCAGGCGTTCCTTATAGCCGGGAAGAATGTGATCTGGGGGGCTGCAGCCAGCATATTTCAGCCCCTCACTTCTTCTCTTAGGCCTGTTGCTCTCTGAGAATTACCAAAAATTAAAAACAGTTAAACTTGTGGTTCAAATGATACCATCATTGTATTGTATATAGACTCTGAACACAATATCTGGATTTTACATTGACACACATTTGGACAGTATGTGTGTTCCCTGGAAATCAAACCCAAGACCTTGGCGTTGCTAGCTGGCATTGATCTACCCATTAAGCTAAGTAACACTAGTTGCTATGTGAAGTGTCTCTTAGACGCTTAATGTACAATTTATCATTCATGATCTGCAAGGTACATCTTCAGGTATATCTGTCTGAATCTTACCTTCTGTACGTTCTTCTGCAAAATAGCTGAGAAAAGATGGTGAGCTTCCCTCTACTCCATTATAGCCATCTGTGATGTCCAAGCTCTTCAGAAGGTCTCTGATGTGTCGTAGATGGATGTGCACTTCTCGAACCGTGTATGGCTCTTGGTTTTAATGTAATTCATGGAAAATGGGATGAGACCTCTTAATTAAAACAGTTCTAAACAGTACCAAAATGGATTCTTTATAAAGGCATGAATGGTTTTAAATGGAACTTATCATCAATAAATATATTTACTAATAGTAGTTCAAATGTTTAAAATTTGTATATTTTTATGTGCCTATATATTGTAAATCTTACCCTCCACCACCTTTAAGACTGAGCCTTCTTGAAGGCCAGGTATGGATTTAAGATGTGTGAAGTTGTCAAGCGTCACTCCGTTCAGCTGCAGGGAAAAGCAGGTACGTCGACAGGTTTCTTCTCGATCCATCAACACTTGTTTGATTTCATGCACCATGGCTAAAGGTGACACCTTGATTCCAGTAGAAAACAGAAACAATAAATGGATTTGTGGACATCTGATAGATAGATACATAGATAGAATATATATAGGGCACAATTTCTTTTGTTTATGTAACAAGCAGGACTTAACCTGAAAGTCAGTGGTTTCTGTCCCAGGTGCCTGAATCTTGACTGTGAACCCAGAATCTTCTGATGAGTCTATGTCAGGAACAGCAGGAATCTCCTGTTTTTTGCTGTCACTCTCAGCCTCTTCTGTTATGTTGTTTGCTTTGGTGTCTAGTACATGGTCACTGAGCATGATGTCAGGATTGGGACCTTATATTTTTGAAAAGAGAAGAACACAAAATTGTTGACTGCCACCATGGTCACATGATCATTAACTAAAGCTATGAATGAACTAAGAACATAAGCAACAAAAAGAACAGTGTTTTTAGCACTACTATGGCTCTAATATCCATCAAAACACATACCTGAAAAATTTGGAGTGGCTAGGAACATCTTATCAACCACGAACAGGGTAAAGCGGTCAGCCTGGTCTGGTCTCTGTACCACCTGGGTCACTGCAAGGGTTGTTTTCTCAGAATTTTGCAACGATAGCCCCGTCCTCTCATTTAGAGTTTCTAGGTCCCACTGTATCTGCTCTACTTTCTTTCTCCATATCAGATCTTTTTCCATCTCTGTTAGGTTCTGGTCCATATCCCCAAACTGATGCTCTCTCAACCCAGAGCTCATGTTTGTCAGGACTTGCTCAGATGGTGCAAGGTCTTCTTCTACTTTTACTGGCTTTTGCTCTACATGAGATGTTTTCTTATCCATACAATCCAAGTGAGAAGATTTGTTCTTCAGAAGATCAGCAGTTGTAGTTGGTTGCTCAATAACGTTCTCCTTCTTCATAGCGTTCATCTCAAATGTCTCTACATTTTGCTCTGTGTCTGTTTTTTCTAGAGCATCTGCATCTTCAGAGTCTTCTGCTTGTTTTATGAATTGCCTGTTTTGTGCTTGCCTTTGCTTCTCATGAATCAAAGCACCTTTTCTTTGACCACATGCAGGTTCTGTTACCACATTTAGATTTATTTGTGCTGCACTGTTGGGATCACTTTGTAGTTCTTTGCTGCAGTTCTTTCCCACTCGTTCCAGTGGACTGTTCTCCACCGTGGAAACCAGATTCACTCCTATATGCTCAGTAGCCAACAATGTCCCATCTTGTTCTTCATGTTTGATGTGCTGCTCTGTTTGAGTCCAACTATCAATTTCCTGACTGAAGTCAGATTTGCTCTGTGATGTGTCCAGGGTAGCTTTAGCAAGCGCATGCATGCTAATGAGACTAGAACCTGGAAGTTCATCTCTTATTTTACTGTCTGTGCATGAAAACGTTCCATGATCTAGAAAAGTTGCCTCTGTTCCTTGTCCATAATTGCATGTTCTGTTTTGATGCAAAATATTATTAGCAGCTCTTGGTTGATCTAAAGGTATCATGTAGAGTGAAGACAGCAAAGGCCATTCGTCCTGTGTGGAGAATAATGGTTTTGTGCCTGTATCTGAGAACTCCTTATGAATGATATTTGTGCTCGCTTGGACCACCATCCCATGCTCTCCTCCATTCTTATTATCTTCTCGTCTGACACCTTGGGCTTGTCTCCTGGCTGCCAGCAGAAGCTCAACGTGCTGAACTGAATCTTCTAAGACCGGAGCTGCCCCAACGTTGCTGCTCAGCACAATGTCAGGGAAGAGGAGATGATCTTGGTCCAGAACAGGAGATGCCAGCAGGTCTGCTGAGGTCCTTGAAGGAGAGAGGCTTTCTATATCACTGTTCTCCCTGGACAGAAGAGGAGACCATTCTGCTGTCTGGTCACAGGCTGCTTTGCCTTGAATAAAGTCTGACACCTTGCGGCAGCAATAAAATATGTTGCCCATGTTGCCCAAGTGCCACCATTCCAGTTCAACCAAAGGGCAGAAGTGAGTGTAAATTCACTGTTAATAAGAACTCATTTGTTTTTTAACCCAGATGACTGACAATAAAAGAACTTGACAGCTATGCAAACCCTGCTGAAATTGTAGAAGCTGTAGAAAAGTCTGACAAACAGTTGACATACCTACTTACCAAGTCTGGCACCAAGCCTGTTTTACATCTATGCCATATGCATTTATATGCATGATCTATGCTTCTATCTCCTTATCTATAAAGACAATAGATTCTATTTATAAAGATGATAGATATTTATAAGAATTATTAAATGACAATTCTGACAATTTTGATACAAATGATTCATATATAGGACAGGATGACTGGATTATAAGAGCTATATATTTAAAAACAGACATTCAAAGAGGAGTGTTAGATTAACATTAACATTGCATAGAGTAAAATGATCAAATAGAAAAATAAACATTCATTATACTCTTCCAAAATATAAAAATAATGCACAACATATTAAGTTATATTAAAAGCATGCAAGCATCTCCTCACAGTTATATTCCTTTATAAATCGGCCTCTGGTCCATAAATGTCACAAATGTCTGGTCCATAGGATCACAGAAAAGCAAAACAGCAGATTTTTCCAAGCAAACACCCTCTTTTCTCCAACACAACGCTATATACTTCTATAGCTTCTTCTCTTCTGTCCTTCATACTGATCTCATGATCTCCCCCAGCACGCATTCAGTCCTGGAGGGGAGGAGTCGCAAAAGAGCCGCGTTATACCTACACCTCACTCATTTTCCCATGAAATCCAAACTCACTGCTTCAGTTTCATAACCGATGAAGCAAAAGTACACATCACAACTTCCTGAATGCAACAATTCGTGCAAATGCAGCTTACGCTCTTGGGAGTCTTTTGTATACCTTGCATCGGAAGGAACTCCGCATGTTTAAAGCGGTGTCAATCGCACCTCCTCGTCGCCCCCCTTTGAAACAGCAGCTGGCTCCAGGCACAGCGATTGCTATGGCAGCCCTGCTGCAGTACCGGCGGAATGCAAAGACAGAAAAACTGTATCAGTCTGGAAAGTGGAAGACCGTAAAAAAGGCTAAAGTTACCTCTTGCGTACAACAAAGCTTTCCCATCGTTTCAAGCTTATCGATCAGCGTATCTGTTTCGTTTTCTTCCATGCAGGCTTATTGCGGTTAGACGCTCACCTTTACTCGCTGCGCATGCGCAAGAGCGATTAACTTTGACAGCGTTGATAAATGACCTACCGGTGTGTTTTTTTTAAATAGGTCATATATGGTATTGTGCTATGAATATGTAACGTTTTAGTTTATAACACCAATTATATATTATGTAATATATATTATCTTCCGTTTTATTTTTTAATTCCCATATTTTACATGCATTATAATGCATTAAATATTTTATTTATACATAAATCTATGGTAAATCAATTATATTTCATACAATATTACTATTGCATGAACTGTGTGTATATGTAAAATAGTAATTGTTGAAACTGCTCCTCAATATACAGGAAATTTAAACTCTCAATCAAAAAACATGTAACATCAAAAATTATAAACTTAATTAAAAAACTTATATTAAAATTTTTTAATATATAATAAACTTATAATAAACTAAAGAAAAGGTCTCATGATTTTTTAAAAGACAAGAACAATTACCAGGAAAAAACAACACAAATATGAACATTTTTGTGATATTTAATGAATAAACCTTGATTGAACCTCTGTACAATATTCTCAGTACATTGATCTTCTATCAAACAGAACGAGCAAATACGCAAAAAAGCAACATAACCTGTTACCTCACCTGGCTGGTGGAGTGTGTCTCAATCAAATCTCAACAATTCACTTTATTTACCCCTGGCTAGTGCACACATCTGAACTTAACAATTAAACTGACACCAGAACCTTTCAGGTTTTCAGTTCCTCAGAATTTCAGAAATGTCCCACCTCCTTACAGCTTTAAATCCTTCAAGAATTTAAAACGTGTCAGCATTTGCAAAGTAAGACATTAAGCTTCTTGACATGTTTAGACTAAAGGAGGAGAAATTCTGTGCAATTGTGTCATAAGCTTCTATGCAAAATTTTAGAACTGACTCACGACAGACTACAAACTGTTTTTTTACCTTAAAATATCCAAAACCATTTAAACCCAGCCATTACATTAGTCTATAATTCTGTAGTCTCTGGTCCAATATCCTCCCTCAGTGGTCGGTCCCTGAATCGACCTATCCGTGTCTCCGAAAGGCCACTCTCTCTCCAGTGACCTCCAAGTGACCTGTGCAGGGGGAGGAGCCTATGCCTGAAAGGATAAAGGAAGAGGGCGGGGTCAGGCATGGGGCGTGGCTCCTCTGGCCCAAGCACCCTTTCACGGGGCACGCATTCTCTCACTCTCTCTGACCTCCGCATTCTTCCTGAAGCACGGCTTGGACGTGTGTTTTCCACTGTTACTGGAGATACCCATGGAGAGTTCGGAGTCCAATCTGATTCCTGTATAGGTCAAAGCAGAAACTGATTCATGGATCAGATCATAAACATAATAAAATTTAACACAATAAAAGCATCACTCTAGAGGTGATTATTTTCCAACCCCTCCAACCTGCATGGCTCCTCCTTCCTCTTCCTCCTCTTCCTCTTCCTCCTCTGCCTGGTGATAGAGTCGGAAGTGTGCAGAATGCAGCTGGAAGGAGAGCTGAGCGGCCATGTCGGTCTGCTTGCGGAGGTCACGGCTCAACGTCGTAATCTTATGACTGCGACGTTTCAGCTCCTCAAGAAACCGCCGCTCTTCGTCTCGTAGCCGAACCTGCAGCTCGCTCGCTACTGCCCCCTTCCTCCGTAGCTCCGCCCTCAACTCCACCAGCGAACTCTCCTGCTCGGCCAGGCGCTGCTCTGTCTCCAGTAATCGGGTCTGAAGCAAGGCCTCCTCTAGCTCAACATCTGCAGTAACATTCAGATGTGACTCCACATCTGGTGCGTCTATTTGGTCATTGATTATGGAAGTGTGAAGAACCTGGAAACTTGCAGAGTCTGACACTCACCTTCTCTGCTTCTCACTGGAGGCTTTTCACTCAGATCACAGCTCAGCTCTACACAAATGAAATTAACATTACAAAGCATCATTATAAGACACTGTCTCATCACAATCTCATCATTAACACGACACTTATAATTTTCAGAAACTGAAAGACCATTGCATCGTTTCTTCAGATTCCGTATCTCCAGACGAAGACCTGTCAGGAGAATCCGGTGTTCCTGCTGCAGAAACGTTACGTTCCGTTCAACACTCTCCACCTGTTGGGCAAGTGTTGATCTATCCATAGAGAGCAAGATGTTTGTTTACTGCACCTGTTTTCAATGGAGGTGAAAGAAGTTGGTTTATCCATGCAAAGAAAACACTTAAATCAATTCATCATTTGAATGCCTGAAGCAGGTAATTTCCATTAAAACAGGAATAAGCAGATCTAGATTTAAACTGAATATAATAAACACACTTGCACAGCATTTGCACAGTTAAGTCGTGCTAAATAACATGAATTTGATATACTTTTTTTGACAGGAATCTATGGATTTATAATCTATTATATTTATTTTTACTAAAGCTGCTGCTGGAAAACTGTGCTTGTGCTATCTTCAAATAAATGTCACCATTTTTGTCATGAAAAATACATTCATAGACGCTTAAGTCGCATTCACAGATATTTAAACGTAGACCACTTTTTTGATGGCGTCATTTATTTTAATACGTTTCATCCATTTTTTAATCCACGCGTCCACAGAAATACGGCAAATCCCACAATAAACAATAAATAAGGAGGTTTTTGGCATATTTTGAATCTTTTGTTCCAACTTTAGCATTTTAAAAGTGAGCATTATGTCATTGATACAGCCGGGGCATCCCGACCCTGGAACTGCGTAATGACGGCAGCCGTCTGTAAACATTGCAATTGATCGTCTCAGATATTTGAAATGCTGTTGTTTCCTACATAAAACCTCACAGAAACCTCACAGAAACCTCACAGAAACCTCACGACTATGTCATAAATCATTTTTATGATTATGACGTTTTTACTTCTCTCCTTCACTACATTGATTTCCGTTGTAAAGCTACACACCCGAATCCAACATCGGTTATTGATTCTTAAATGATGTCACGAAACGATCATTATCTAAACAAATACGTTGCATTGAATAAAACCACCTGGAATGATCTCATGAAACCTGTAACATTAGCATATGCTAACAGCATGTGGTAAATGTTACTTTTCTATGCAATGCAATCTGATAAGTAAAAGCTTGTTTTAACTACACCCACGTCGTTTCGATCAAAATATTGAAATCATCGGACTGTTCAAGATGATTTTGGGAAGCTGGTTTTCAAGGTCAATAGCTGATATAATAAATGGCAAACATCGTTCTTCGAAACACACCGTCAATACTACTTACGATTTGACTGGACAGATGAGTGATGCAGGACTCCGGCGCAAAGCATCGCCACTAAGCCAGTGCGTCAGGGACAGGAACGGGTTATATATCTGCCATGTCGCCCAAGATCTGATTCATTTAGCCAGTAAAACCAACTCGGGTGTCAATGAAGTCCTTTTGTTTGAACCTATTTTCAGATAAGACCGCTGGATGGGTTTGATGTCGTCTAACAACTGTTACAAAATCAGGTTTGGTGTTGCATTTGGTACGTGCCACGACTTCAATTTTGTGACGCACACAACCGTGCCAAACGGGAAAGGAAACTGTATTACATTTTACGTACTTTCTAATTTCAAATCTGGATCGTTTTGCTTTCAGCACCTTGGATAGCGACACAGTGCTCCCTTGTGGACGTCATGGTTGCTTTCGTTAGCTGTATGCCAAGCCAATAATCCCATCTCCTCATTGTAAATGTACATAATAAAATATCTTTAAATCAATAGGATCTATTGACTTGACCAAATCTATAAAAAAAATAGTTGTTGTCGTTTGATGTTTAAAGATTTAAGCACTTTTTAAAACACATCGTTTATTCTTAGACACGCAACGCCCAATGATGGTTGACTGCTGCCCCTAGTGGTCTGGACTTTACCGAGGAACCCTGACCTCGTGCTTACCAGCCATGCCAGCCTTTTTTCTTATTTTCTGATTATCTTGTACGTGACATAATACACCAGAGTTACATTAAATATTATTTTGACTCTTCTCAACCTTGTAATATCTTTGATCAGGGTTCAATGGTCTGAAGTATCGCTAGATACGCTCTCATAAACATGGAGTTTCACTTCAGAAAGCATAAATTCACTCACTGTACTGTTTTAATGATGGATGTTTGTGCTTTGTGGAGCTTCAAATTATTGCAAACACTGATTGCTAACGGTTGCTGACACCCTTAGTAAATCATAAGAGATGGTGAACTTCTCTTTAAAAATTATTCAGTGTTTTTATATATTTTCAGCTGCTAAAACAAGATTGAGCGCAAAGTGCAAATGTGTAGAAAAGCTTAAATAAATGTAAGCAATTTCATTTCCTGGTGGATCGCGTTTATGCTGTAGTGTGAACGCTGGCTGATGCTGCAATGATTTGTTCGGTGCTGATCAGTCAAGCTATTGAAGTGTTGACATATAGATGCTTAATCGACTTTGCTGACTTTGTATTTGTTGGTTTGGCATCTGTGCCTATTTGAGTTTCACTTTATTGATTGTTTGTTTGAAAAGTCAGCAAGTTCAAGTGTCAGGTGTCAAACCTTTAAAATTTTCTGCTTCCTGTTTTTACCTCTCTGTATTTTTATCTAGTTCTCTGTCCTTGTCAATAGTTTCTGCTTTATCAACAGAACCATATATCGATAATGATAATGTTAAGTCACCAGCCTATTTCCTCCAGCTAAAAGTATTACATCAGTAATAGAGTAAATGATCTGTGTAAAAGAAAGCCCAGACTGTGACCTGACAATGACCTGTCACACACTTTGCCCATTGTTGTGTGTTGTTGCTCAGTCGTCCTCTTCTGTTGTTGTGCCACAACAAATAACACGGCCCTGCATTTAAATTCCCTCTTTACAATGTGTGCAATCCTGGCTAACAGCCTTTACAAACACAGTTTGTGCTGTGCCTAAATACCTCAACAAGAAAACTATGAAAGCACAATTATTATGATGTCTGAAAATAATCTCCTTCCCTATGACAAAAGCAAGGCTATGACTTAGCAAGATGAGGCTAACAGTTTGTGTGTAGCTCCAACCACTATGTGAACAATTACGAAATAGTTTATCTCCCCTTTATTTTCCCTGACAGTTTTGCAACAGAAAAGGCAGTAGAAGAAAAATGTTTAAGGTTAGGTGGTCTTAGTTTCTTGCTTTTGTTTTATGTGCTACATCAGAGTGACTTTGCTGTTGTCATGACACCCACACAACCTGCTTTATTTAGACTGCACACATGAATCAACCCACAGTCATGGTCACAGTGTATGAATGCCTTCAAATGGTTAAATGTATGCAGTCATGACAAGACATTTTGATCTCAATTCAGTAGTATGTTAATATCATGATTGTATCATTATATTGGAGCAATTTGACTGCTGAAGTTGTATCAATGTAAGTCAATGAGACAATTTTATTATTTCTAAAGTCTAAAGTTAACAAAAATCACAAAGAACTGTCACCCTTAGGGCTTAAATTAGTTATAAAGTTAAAGATTAAGGGCTTAGAAGAAATTTTACCCATGATAATTAAAAAATATCATGAACTAAGGTGATAAACGCTGTTATTATATACATAAAGATATGAGAGGAGTCTGCTGCATTGATATTACAAACATGTAAAGTTTAATCTAATTGATATTGAACATGACAGTCTGCTAATGAGAAGAATTAGTTTTCCCATCAGTATTATATTGAGGTACAGCTGAATAAAGAGGTGAGATTTGATTTGTGTGTTCCACCATCTATATTATTTTATGAATATATATGAATCAAACCCTGTGAAGAAGAAAACAGTGACATTTCATGATGACTCAATCCAGAGCTATAATCAGTTCCTTATCCAATTCCTAAGTGTCTAATCACTGCTTATAATTGCTGTGTGAGTAATGGGGGTGGGGGGGGCTTAGTATGTTTTAAAGACTGTATTTAAGGATGTTACAATCTCTGTGTATTTTGTGATTTTTGTTTCTTCTGTAGGTCAGCTGATGTTGCTAATGCTCTTACCCCTGTGACAGTCAGAACAATCTTCATTCATCCATTCTGTTCACAGACCATCCAATTGTGCCTTCACTCAAAAGACTCACATAACTGACTGTTTCTGAAACATGGACAGAGGCCAGTACATTACAGTGTGTCTCTTTAAAAGCTTTGTACACAGTTCACAGTGTCTGCCAATTTTTATTATTCATATCCCGAGAGGAAAACTGCTACTCTTATGCAACTAAACTTTTATTCTGTTCTTGTGTAATGATAAGGTTTGTATAACTGTTATCTGAGCTTTAAAAACAAGGACAAGTGGAACATCAATGTGATGTCACATTACACACAGTATTTAAACATTGTTCTGATGACATCATTTATTTTATTTGCCATATTGTGTGCTTAGTAGATCTATGTGATGCAGTTGTGTGGAAAACAACCAATCACAGTGCTCAGAAGGACTACTGACAGAAACACTGAGCAATGGTGTTGAATCTGACGCTGGTCACAAAGGGGAACACATATAATAGACCTGGACAAACACGTTACAAAATGGTAAATTACAAAAGATTCCCTGAGCTGCTCCCTTATTCCGTTTCTTCCTCTGTTTTTTGCAACACAACCCAGTTTTCTCTCCCAAATTCTTAGAATTCAATTCTGTCCTCATCAGCAAGAATCTGTGGAAGAAATATGGGCCATATATGATGGTCCAAATCTGGACGTGAAATGTGGCCAGGAAACCTTTTAAACCTAAGTTTAAACTTTAGTTTAAACCTAAAAGCATTTGCTGAGAGCTGTGTCTGGAAAATTTATGAAAATATATTTTTTGTGGGTGAAGCTAGTTTATTTTTTAATTTTATTCCCCAAATAATTACAGTCTTGGAACTTTTGAGGTTGTAATAAGGGGCAATTCTGTCTAGATTTCAGGCTGCCTGCATTATTTAATGTAGTAGTTTTAGTATTAAAGAATCTTAACTTTTATCGTTATTACTGAGGGAGAACAGTGCAAATTGCAAAAATGTTTTACTAGTTGAACTTATCATTGCTTGCCATTAATAGAAAATATGATTTATCTGAAATTAAATACATTTTCTATTCAGAAATGATATGACCTCAGATGTCTACTTTTGGCTCAGACACTGACCCTATACTTAGAACAAGGCCATCAGTCGTGGTGCTGAACAGCCAAACTTAGCAACAGTAATAAAGGTTACAGAGGGGAACCACGAGGAGAAATGCCAGCCAAAATATTACTGTCAGTTATATATATTATAGACATATTATATGTCAGTCATTATCTAAGAGAAAAGCTTAGAAAATGTATCTTTAATGTGTGTATCACCTTTAAGTAGACCTACATAAAACTTATACAGATAACGTAAACATATACTTGTAGTTTATGAAAAGTTCACAGTTCATCAGGTAATTACAATACAAAAAGCATTATGTAAAGATGTGTACAAAGTGTACAAACAAGATAGTTTACATAAAATAAACTGTGCATCAAATACAGTTTTTGGTGTTTGTTGGATAACAGGAATAAAAACTGGCATTTATTCAATAGCAAATAAAAGACATTTTAGTTATGAGTGAGATTGTTTTATTTGAGTTTGCGCTACTCCACCTTTGTGTGACTAACCCTGAACAAACTTTCTTTGCATACACGCAAAGTAATATGTGGATTTAGCGAGAACTTTTGGGAGTGTTCGGGAAAACTTTCACACGTACTGATGATTGGCTGACATCGGACAGTTCCTGGGTAAGAGACGTTATAATTGGTTTAAAAAACGTTGACCCGCCCCTTATCTTGGCAATCCGGACTTAGCATTGGCTGAAGATGAAGTCATTTACACGCTACGGAAAACAGTCGTCATCGCGAACTCTTGACGTCAGAGATCCAGTGACCAGCTGTTACAAGTCGCGTCACTCCCTTCGCCAGCTGATCGCAGACGCCGGTAAACGTGAGAAGAAGAGAGCGAAGAAATCACTTTAACACCGAGGTGAGCGGTTCGTGAATCAACTTTCAGACATTATTCAGCTTCGCTGTTGAACTAGTGCGCGGCGTGTCTCCATTGGCTCGTTGTTGAAGCTTTATTAGCTCGGTGGATAGGCGAGGCAGTTACCTTCTCTGCTCTCGAAGCCAGCGCATGACTTAGGTGGGGCGGAAAAAATCAGTAGCTTTAGAGAAACGAAGACTTTTGTCATATTCTCGATCAAATGAAAAACAATAAGATAATGTTATATTTATGATCGGACCTTTATCGAATATGTTGCATATCGGTCGTGGGTATTACATAAGTTTCCTTCCATTATTCCGGCCAAACTTCCAGCTTCAAAAGCCTTTAAGAATAATCTGTATATTAAACTGCTCGGTTAGCGTATTTTTATGTTGTTTCTTTTGAGAAAAGTCTAATCCAACGCAGTTTAGCGAATGTAAGATGTTTATTCAGTACAATCACGTCAGTCCTTTTTATTGCTGCATAAGATGCCAACGTGTCTGCTAAACTGTGTTTCCTGATTTGGTTGGGTAAGAACAATCTTATGTAATTCCTTCAGCACGGATGAGGAAATTTCAGTAGCTTTTTTGCTTTTAACAGTGTGTTGCTGCCCATTGGAGGTTTCAGCTAAATGCAACTGAATGAGGGCTTGACGTACAAACGTTTCGTAAGTTACAAAGACCGTACTGTGACGTCATTACCATAATCTTTAAACTGCAGTTCGTGTCCTAGCATGAGTTATATTTTAAGCAAGCTTACAATGACAATATAAATAGTCTATTGTTGTGAATACGATCTTTGGTGTTGTATAAAACTGCATTTGAGAGTAAAACAACGTCACTACTATAAATAGCATGTAACCTACAGAGCAGATACGAAACGCTTCTACGAATTCTTAAGGTGTCACAATGTTACACATACAATAATAAGTATCTACAACAATGTTTGGTCTGAAAGATGAGCGTCACGCGTATATGAACATAGGGCATCCTAAAATAAATAGTTAATTGGAATAAACATTCAGATTACATGAACATAATGCAGTTATGTACAGAATAAAAACAAACACTTTTCCTCTTTTATGGCCTCAGTCTGATGAATAAGTTTGTAAATTCTGTCATCACATCACCCTGTAAATCTGAATGATCTGAGCTTAGAACATAAATATATTTGGTTTAGATAAAGAGATGAAACATATTTCTGCATTGATATCAGTGCATTAAAATGGCTTCCCTTTGCCCTTCCTGCAGTCCATTGCAAGTCAGTACTCGGTCATATTTGATTCAGCCTCAGGCTGTACAATGCTGTGCTGTGTTTTATTTTTGAACTCAGATGTCAAAACATCTCCCCACTCTGATTCACTTCTTGTTTGCTTCTTGTTTTATTTTTTAGGACTAACAAAGTCTAACCATAAGATGTTGTATGTGGTTGTGTCGACTATTATGTTGGCAGAAGATAAGCTAGTGAATTGTTTCTTATGTAAAAGCGCTTTGGCTACCGAGGACCAAACGTGTCTTGGTACCATGAGACTGTCTTTATTGCTAACAATGTAGGCTAGTGTGTTAGCCATTAGCAACAGAGTGCTGACCTTAGTGTTTCCTTTTTCCATTCATGCACTGCAGCCTGTGTACACCCAGACCAGATCAATAGATTGACCGGTGATGAGGCGGAATGGGACGGTTTCGTTCTTTTGGACTGACTGGCTTCCATCATCATCATCATAATTCTGTTGAATATTTGTCAATTGAAGATCTTTAAGAAGGTTCGAAATGAACACATTTATGATTTGTGTGACAGGTGCAGATATGTTGGGTATTTTTAGAAAAGATACCTTGCATTCCTGTGTTATCGTTAAGGGCTATTTTAACAAAACGCTATTTTTAATGACAAAACATTGAAGGCCTTAGAATCATATCCAACTGTTTTCAGAAATGACATTCCCTCAGTATGCTTCCTGTCAGCAAAACGAAACATTTAAGTAGTTAATATTACAGTTTGTGATTGTTCGGTGGTTCGTATTTTACATTGTCTAAATTCTGCCACTGACTCAATGCACTCAAGGTTTAAACTTGTTCTCTGGCCTCCCCCAATGCCTGCTGATTCATGTCTGCATGTCTGCGGCTGCTTCCTGGATGGGGGAGGGTGGAAGGAATAAGGGACGCACAGTACTGCGAAAGAATGGTAGATGATCACCAAACACAGCGCAGGGAGGGAGGCATGGCACGAAGTGTGAACGGCCTGATTTGGCGTGAATCAGCGCCTTTGAATTATTTGTGCAGGGCAAAAAATATGCTCGCAAGTGGGATGTTTCAGTGTGTCGTGTTTCTGTTTCTTGGAGATTAAAACGAAGATAAGGTAATCCAAAATGTTTAAAGATTAAGTTGACTGAATTGTTTAGAATTGTAGTAATATTGCCATAAACTGCTTGGTCCCTATAATATGTATATTATATATATTATATTATTGTTATTACAATGATTATTATTTTGTTTATTATTATTATAATAAACATAAAACATGCTGCATTGGAGAAATTAGTGTTTTAGTGTGGATGGTTTCATGCGTTCAGCAGCCAGTACTTAATTTGTTTTTATCTTTGTTCCAAATTAACCTGTAATTAACTTTTGCATAGTTTTGTTTATAGTTTACAAATGAAGGGCTGTGATGCAAGCTGTTCCTGTTAGAATTTGCCTGTTTTGGCTGCTACCAAGTGATAGATTAGCTGGTGCCAAAAAACCACAGTGTCTGACTAAATGTAGCCTTCATTGTCAATGCCAAAAGACTTGGAAATTGTGTTATTTTACATTGACAGATTATTAATTTTGCTACCATAATGAAAGAATGGAAACGGCAGGAATAAGGGCGTGACTTGTGGGGTAGATGATGAATGACAAGCATTCTGATTGGGCCACATACAGGAAATACAAACTCCACGAAGGATGCAAATTCTCACATTCAATTCAGTGTGACCGTTTATGTAAGAATGGTTTTACGACCAAGAATTTTCTTAAGTGTGTAAATACAGTTACTCAGGTAGACATATAATTTGTATACACTTTAAACGCAATAATCTAACCTATAATCTAACCTGGTTGGGCATGTAATGTTTACTAAGACAACATACCCGTTGAAAACCTTTTAAGTACAAGTAGACAGGTTTGCTTTAGAGTTTAGGGTTTAAATTTGCCTAGTTAGCCATGCGCTACTGGTTTGTGGTTTAGACCACAGGCTCTGAGTGCTGTGGTTGGTGAACTAGATAAACTAGTGGTATATTTATGGTTTGAATGATATCATTTTTCTGTAATGACTCAATAAATAACCATATTATGTTTTAGGTTAAAGGATTTTGTTTTTTGATGACACAGTGATACTGTCCCTGGATAGGCGGCAATACTACTACATATAAAACACAACAACTAACAATTGTCACATTCTTCTCAAACTTGATATGCCGGAAACAAAAAGGAAAACAATCGTTCCTCAGTTTTTCAAAACACTTGTGTTAGTCATAGCATGTCTTATTCTTATTATGACTTATAAGTAATTATCTCTTGTTTTTCTCCTATAGGGTTTGGGTGGAAGCAGTTGGTGTGACCTGGAGTGAATAATGGCTGACCTACAGCAGTTCTTCTCTGGCAAACTTTATGACCCTCTCTAGATGCTAAAGCTGCCAGCTGAAGAACTGTTGTGGTCAGCTCTGTCCAACTGAGAACGTTTAGACCTTTCACGCTCTGCTGTTGTTCTCCTGTAGATCTTTCACAGATGTGGGACTTTGCCTGGACTTTGTTTTTTAGTCATCTCTACAGGGCCACCAAAGAACAAGACTAATCTCTGAGAATTTTAAAATTGTGGTTACCAGGTTTGGAATAATCATTGAAATGAGTAAAATCATGGGCATTTAGTTAAAAAAAAAAGAGCAAATAGAAAGTATGGTTTCTGTATAAGTTACTGTCTGTAACAATGTCACTTGATTTTGAGCACCATAATAAAAAAAATGGAAAATAAATGTGTTGAAAGCCAACATTTGTATGCATAAGTATAATTGTTATAATTTTTTTCTCCAGTGATCTTAAATAATCCAAAAGGAATGGAAGTGTTCTTAAATTAAAAGGTATCTAAAATTCATGAAGAAATAAATGGAAAACGGCAGTATTGCTTTGGGGTAGGGCTGATATCAAACAATGAATGATGGATGTTTTATTCATTTTTATATTAATTTGAGAGGGAAAATATCTTGTAGATCATTCCAAGTTATTGTCTTTGCATGTAGCCTCTGGAGTTACTAAAAGTAACTGACACATATTAACATGAATAACTGTAAATGTCTATAGTTTCCATGGTCAATATTGTCTGATGTATGTCTTGGCACAATAGCACTAATTTCAATTAGTTTTTATTTCACATAAGGACCCATCACTTAGTCATTACTTATAAAACATTTGAATGATCTGTGGTTTACGGGCAGCATAAATGATGCCTTATAACCAATTAAAGGATATCAAATGTAACATATTCTAGTTGTTATATCAGTTCCAAAAAGACTAAAAGGCGTTCTGCATAATGCTCTGAAACAATACAGAATTAAGGGAAACGGGCCCTGGGTAGCGAGTCTCAGGTTTCTGGTAATATATGAGAAGTGTTCAGACAGGTATTCTAATCTCATTATACATGGAAAACACAGACATGGGTCTGTCTCCATGTAATGGAATTTTAAAGCATACAAACGCACCTTAAAGGTAGTTTGATTGTGAATCAATTGTGAAAAATATCCTATCTTAAAACTCCACTAACATCAGGCATTAGGCAGTTTCTTATTAGTCACTTAACTATTTTTGATATTCACTGTTATGTTGCTGTAATGCATAAAAAATAGTTGAAACTTTTCTTAACTGCTTTTTTTTTTATTATTTACACCAGTCAGGATTTAATGTATTAAAGTAATAAATTAATTTACGTCAAAGTAATCTGCAAGTTTGTGTTTCACATAGGAAAGTGTGATGTTAAAACATGACCCGTAGGGGGCGACAATGTTTAGTTGGTTAGTCGCTTGTTGATTCATTTACCGTAATGACAAATCAAATGACAACAAATAATAAACATTGTTTAAAAGTGTGAAATCAAATATCTTAATATACCTAAAAGTTATAGCCTAGTCAGCAACACCCAATTTCGAATCTGTTTTATATTTTTTCTCTTACACATCCATAATAAAAAGCATCATGCATGTCTTAAGACAGGAGATAAACAAACATCAGACTGAATCTACTTAAAAAAACACTGCAGTGAAACGCTTCGCGCACCGCGTCAATTCATCCGAGTCCACCAATCAAACGCGCCGGCGGGGCCGCTCACAAAGCGCCCAACGAGAACTAATGGATTCGCTCCAGATCTCACTGAAGATCCACTGGAGCCTCTTCTCAGATGTAATACGTATCTGATCAAATATTGATGAGTGAATGGATGTCCAATAGCCGTTCCATCCTTTGCGTGAATTTCTCATTCTAACGCCACATTAAATTGGATTAAATGAAGAAAACTGAAGATCTCATGCCGACAGATATATCGTTATAAGAGTTTTATCTTACCTACAGGGATCTATTTTGTAAGAAATGGCTGTTAATACGGATGCCCCTCATGCGACAGGTGCCCTGGTGGAGAGCGCTGCGCTTCAGTCCGCTTATTTTGGAGATACCCAAAAACTTCTTGACGCCTCGACCAATGAGCTAAAAGCAGAATTAAACCACAAGCAGACCGATGCACACAGCGTTAAGTCTCTTGAAACGGGTCAGAATGAACAGACCGTGGAGAACATTGGTACGGTACCCGTGTCTCCATCTGGGGCCAGTTTCAGCCGCGCCTCGTCGCCTACGCCCGAGGAACGCGAGCCTTGTAGTTTTATATGGGTGGCCGTGCTGTCATGCTTTTGCCCTGCGGTTCCTATAAACTTGTTTGCGCTTTATTTTGCGCATATGGTGAGTGCCGTTATCTCAGTTAAACTTGATTAAATATGGCTTTATAATAGAAACTTTATTTATAGGGTATAAAACAAATAAAAATGCCTCGCATTTAAGACTGTGGCTCGTGTGATAGGTAACAAGACGCCTAATGGGCTCCGTTAAAATTTAATTATATTCATCATTATATTCTAAAAAATATGTCATTAATAATAATCTATTGGTAATAATTGTCTTTTTGGTTGTCATTTTAAGTACATTGCTCTCTCTCTCACACACACTTTCTCTGTCTCTCTCTCTCATTATAAAATATTTTCATGTATATTCATGCATACAAACATAAATATATGCTTTTATCCCTTTTAGTCTCGCTCTATGATACAAGCAAAAGATTACGAAGGTGCCAGAAGACTTGGACGTCTAGCTTTGTTGCTTAGCACCGTTTCCATCGTTGTGGGTCTAGCTATTATCCTCTATCTGGTGATGACAGGTAAACCAACTGAATCCCTCTCTGTCCCTCTGAAGTTTTCTGTATTACTACATCAGTTTGCTTACACCTAAATTTCTCTCTCTCTTTCCCTCTCTCTCCCCCAGAGTTATGATATGCTGTTGCTAAGAAGTGCATTTATTAGTTTAGGACATCCTAGAGAGTCTGAAATCAAAGCACGAATGTAAACAGGTATTGCAGCTGAAACCAAAGCGGACTGAAAATGAATGCCATCCTTCTAAAACAAAAATGTAGACTATCAGACTATTCATGTTTTGTTTACATTACATACAGCATTATCTTTGTAATTTTAGGTAAATGGATTTAGGTAAATTGAAAATTTATCTCTAAAACAACTTTTTTCTTCTTGCTGTTTTGACACATTTGTTTTGTTATTAATATCTTATATCTTGTTTTAGCTTTTGTCTTATCCAGATCTAACTTTGCACAAATCCTATATGTTAAAACAACTGGATTTTTTTTCCAAAATATACATACAACCATATTAAATATTACAATTAGCTCCTTTAATAAAAGATTTAAGAAAAATAATTTCTATGCTAATTACAATGTATGGAATTTTTATGCCCTAATTTTAATCTATAACATATTATATTATGTTTATGTCTTGCATGTTGCAATTGATTGTAAGAATGAGACTTTAATCTGTTAATTGCTTCTTAAAACCTGTTTAAGGGATATGCAAACAGAATTTATTTGGAGAGGATGCAATGATAATCACATAGTTTGTATGACTGTAATATACATTGACTTTTATGTAAAATATTTATACTGCCTAAAAACACCTTTTTCTTTTTATTTTGCCTTATAAAATGGTAGAGAAAGATGGAGACAGAGAAATGTAATGATTGTATCCAGGCTGTATCTCATTCTTGGATTAACCCCAAAATACTGTTTGTATTGAAGTAGTGAGTTACATTGTCGCACTGAGACAGTACAAGGGCTATTTTGTTTCTCCACACAAAAGCACATGCATGTCCAACAATCTCTGAAAGAAAAATTGTCTGAAATGCTGATATGGTGCCATATTTTGTGCATGTTATAAATTAAACAGAACATACTTCATTTTCTAGTGTAAATGTGTTTTTTTGCAGATTACAGATTGACATTGTTTCATTACCACAAGAAATTATTTTTCACTTGTTGGAATAGTCAATAGACTGATCCATATTTTGTAACTTTGATGCAGACTGCGCTATATGCTGTTCTGACCCAAGGGTTAAATCAGGCTTGGCGTTTTCACTTTTAAAAAACGATGCAGTACTTTCTGTTCTGATCTCTGTCAGCTATTCAGACTTAAGAAACTACGAGAGCAAAGGAGATGAGAAAAAACACACAAAGAGGTCTGGTAATTGATATCCTGTACGTTAAGTGCATTCTTTTCATCTTCACATTTAGTCATTACCGACCTCAAATGGAAGCGAGTGGCTAAATCTGCGCATTAATGCAGTCTCCGGTTTGCGTTTACCGCACCTTAAAAGAAACGGCAACTTATACGAATGTGAAGCGTTGCAGCGACGCATGGGGTCAGTCCGACCTTTGGTATTGATACAGGATGTCCACATTTGTAGCAAGCACCTGTTCTCCAAAACCACATCTTTTTTGCTTTTTATCCCTTCCAAAAATTATCTCAACCTTCACTAATGGCCGAGTGTTCAGCTGGGGATAGTATAGGAATGATAAAAGCATTCTTGTTGTAAACGGGTTTGTTGATGCACTATCGGAGCCCAATATCACAGCACAACATACACTTAACAGTATATCCCATTGAGGCTCTAATCCCGGATCCATGGAATAATTTTAATACAATGCAGTCTTTTACTTTTCCTGTTTAATCAAATTGAAGATTTAAACACTATACGTTGTTTAATGTGCAATGTTAAAGTTAATCATATATTATCACTTTATTCATTGTAAATGCAATTTTAAATTAATATAATTTACTTTACATCGAACTAAATATAATATATTTATCATATAATTTATATATTTTTAAATTATATGTATATATTATTAATGAGAGTCTATCAAGACATTTACATCATTTCTGACAATAATAAGTGAACAGCAGATAAATAATATATATAATGAAATGAATAAAAGAAAGTTTCTCATTGAACACTGTTCTGCCCATCATTCATCACCATTCTTTACCCGTGGAGGATTTTTACGATCTCATATTTGAACCGAACACCCACAGCGCTGAGCTTTAGGGAAAAGGTTTAAGCAGACTAGAGATCCTGCCAAATGAAGTTTAGAAAATCAATAGCACTTATCCGTCCCATTCGTTCACAGACAGAAAACTCCAGCTGGCCCGGTGGGATGGGTAATGCGCGTCTCCCATGAGCTACACTTCACCACAACTTAGAGGGGCTTCTCAGCTCACATATCCAACGAGCGCGGCGTTAAAGCTTTCAGGGTTATTTTATGGAGCCATCGTGATGCAAAGAGCCGTCGGAGGCACGCAACGGAGGTCCAAATGTCATTTCTTTCTTCTTTCTTTCATTTCTTTCTGCATTCCGACTTTGCCGAGCATCTACAGCGCAGTTATCCCTGATGATTTTCTTGTGTGCCCAGCAGAGACAGCGGTTAGCTGGAGCTATTGAGGTAAACCACAGCTGTTAGGCTGCCAATTCCAGGAAACTTCTAATGGACTTTTCCCACTCAGGGCTGCTCAGCAGACTCTTATATGAAAGCCGGTATAATGGCTGTTTGCCAGCGCGTAGTGATCATGACATAACTAGATCCGAAGAGGAACACACCCTTCCTCAGCGTCAATGAAAAGCACGTTATCTTGAATGCACTCTAGTCTATTGCTCGAGATGAGCACTTTAAAGTGTCAGAGCTACCCGAGGTATAAAAATTAATATCAATAAGAGAATTAAATATTAAAGGACATCATCTAGATGCTTCAGGTTGCAATGAATAAAAATTAAAATGACATACCTAGCTATTAAAAAATCTCATGCAGTGTAAAATTTGGTGAAAAATCTTAGTATCTTAGTATAATATTAGTGTCCTAAAATAAAAAATAGTTTTAAATAGTTTTTGTTGGAGTATGTCACACTTTAGAACTAGCTATTGTAGGTGCAGTAGGAGTTTTATTGTTAGTTTCCTTAGTTCAGTCATTTAGTGAAAAAGTACAAACTGTTTGAATCAATGTTTTTGCTTGAAGCACTAGTATTTTGTAACATTTAGCCTCTACACGTTGTATTGTGTTATAATTTATAAGATGTTTGTTTTGTCACTAAGTCACTGAAATGGTTTTAGAACTCATAATGGCATCTAAAATATTGTTAATGAGATAAAAAATAATAAAAAATTAAAGGCCCAAAGACTGTTAACACAGTCAACAGAAGTTGTCCTACTTATTTTGTGTGTTAATATAATATTCTGACATAAATGACCAAAATTAGTTTTGTAAACATTTCTTTTAAATTTTATGCCCATCTGTCAATGACTGCATACACTCTCCTTTCCTTTTGTCCTAATACATTAAAACATTACAATACTGTAAGTTGATATCAATTATTCAGTTTTTGATTTGTTGTTTTGTTTCTTTGTGTTTTGCTTGTTTTCTTTATTCATTAAATATTGTACAGAAGATGATCAATAGCTACAATCATGATAGTATTCATGACAAAAGCAGAGCAACATCCCTGGTGTCTTGTAGCCCCACGTCCATTCTGCTGTAAACAAATAACCTTTCTCTTCTTTTCTCATTGTTCCTGCTGTCAGTAGTTTGTCTTTATTCACATAGTGGTTAAAAAGTGCTGTAGACCTGTTACGCTAATGTAGCACCAGTTTACTAGCCGGTCAACAAACCGTCTTGCTTGACTGGGAACGGAGAGAAAGAGCGAGTGAAAGAAATAGAAGGTCAGAAGGAGGAAGAGAGGAAGTGAGGGAGGAAAGACACAGCTGGTCCCTCTCAGTGCTGGATCCTGCGGACTGACTGGATCTGGGGGGTCTGGGCATGGCATCCGTATTCCCTGTAGTGCCTGTACTCGCCTCCATGGCAGTCACATTCCATAAGGTACTGGTAACCACGGTAACCAGGATACTGGTAGCAAACAAAGCTAGGATAATAGCAAAGGAACACAGGTAAGCGTGAAGGCCGTGCTGGGGAACCGTAGCACAAAATGATTAGCGATCACAGATTTGATCAGTTGTACTCACGCGCCACTCATGACCTGGATGGAGCCGATCTCATTGTTGCACCACCCCATGGCTTGCAGTGAGGGGTAGTCATTACACACCTCCCACTGTCTTCCACTCATGTTCTCACACTCGAACATCATCATACGGGAATCCTTGTGCATCTGTTTAGAAAGACGAGAGACATAAACGCAATTTGAGCCTTTGCTAAATGGCTTGTTGCAGCATCCATTCAACATTGCAGAAAACATTGTGTCCATTGTGACCCACGTTCAAACCTATGACCTTATATTAATACTACAAGTTGCCTGGCAACCAAAAGCACAATACAGTTAGATACCTGCATTGTTTTCCCAGTATTATTTATAAATATTACTGTAATTGAAAATTGCATTTCTGTAACTTTAACACTTTTATAAACAATATGCCCTTAATGTGTGTGTGTGTGTATCACAGTAATTTTAGATTAGCTTATTGCATTAATAACATTCAAAACACATATTGCTAAGTGTTGCCTGTCCCCAGTTAGGATAGTTTCACTCACAGCTGAATAGATGGGGCGGAAGGACATCATTCTCTCAATGCGATACGCATTGCTGCCGCTCCAGGATTCCCAGCAAGGGTAATCTCCCTTCTCCAGGATGAACTGTTGGCCGTTGAAGGTGGTGTGCTCAAAACCAACCCAGCTAGAATCAGAAGAAGCGATTAGGAGATGGACATGGGCAGATGATGGGAGATTTACTCAGTACTTTGGATAAAGATGTCAGATTTTACTCACGCTCCACACTCCACCTTCAGCGAGCGGATGGTTTCCATTCCAAACTCCATGATGTTCTGGCAGCAAGCGGTGAATTCACAACGTCTGCCCTGGAAATGTTCTTGGTCGTAAACAGTAATCTAGAAAACCAAACACGCGTGTTCAGATTTTGAATGTGGTTCCATTATATTCTTTTAAAGTCAAAACTAATTGGAAAAATTGTAATAGCTTCATTAAATAATCAACAGAACAAAATTTTTATCAATGATGCTCAGATTATTTAACAAAGAGTGGTAAAGTATTTTTGATGTCTGAAGTCTGAAATCTGCTAGTTAAGATGGTTTAAAATTCTCATTCCCTGCAGGCATCTCATTTACATTTACATTTATGCATTTAGCAGACGCTTTTATCCAAAGCGACGTACAATTGAAGGAACAATAGAAACAGCGCGCCAACAACAATCTTATAAGCATGGTACCATTTTCCCTAGACTAGTATAACATAAGTAAACAAGTGCTGTTGTCCCACCCGATCCCCTTTTTTTTTTGGAGAGACAGTAGAGAGAGGCAAGGGAGAAAAGAGGAGGAAAAGAGAGAGGTGTTAGTAGTAGTTGCATCTCATGATGGAAACCAGCTTTTAAAACACCAGCTTTGATGTTTTGTTCAGGGTGATCCATAAAACATGGATGGATGAGAAGAGCTGCAAGCCTCTGTACCTTCCATGGTCCCATGGGCATGGACATAGGGTTTGTCAGAGCCATTGTTCCAGATATCTCAGCGCTGACTGACCTGCAAGACATGGGCCATCATATCAGAAGAGCTCACATAGACATTGCACTATATCATTTACTGTCATGTCCAGAGATCAATGAACCCACAGTCATGTTAAACTAAACAGTCTGATTCTACTTTAAATACAGCTTCTTGTCCAGGGTAATAACATAATTGCTGTCTACGCTAACTGAACTGTTTGTGTGAACTGCTAAAAAGACTGGCTAATACAGTACATCTGTCATAAAAACCTGGCTAATGTTTGTTAGCTCTGCCAATAAAAGTGTTTTGTTTCAAACCTGTATGAGTTTTTGTACTAAAGATATATTTGTGTGACACCCATTGACTTCCAGTGCATGGAAACAAAACCACAGCAATATTTCTCAAAATATCTTTTTTGTGTTCTGCAGAAGAAATAAAAAAGTCATATAGCTTTGGGATTAAATTAGTGTAAATGTTGGAAACATTTTTGCCTGATCTTTAATGTTATCCCCTGTGGTGTTTGTATCTTATGTGTTTAAAATTCTGAGGTGTTTACCAGACTTACCCAACAGAATGAGTTGTGTGCGTTGAGGGGAATCCACCACACGGTCTCCTGTTTGGGCATATGTGGGGTTATTTATACAGACACAGCTTCAATAGGTCTCCCTGACTGCCAGACCCAGGCTGCTGTCAGCACTTTGCTTTCCATGCCTTTTGTTTCTGACCTGAGCTGTAGTCCTTTTCTTTGCTCCTGACCTAAACCAATGAGCAGCTGTGGAGCAATCGCACAGGTTACGGTCCACTAAAATCAGATAATCATGCTAAGTCACATTTATGTGCTTTAATCTTAGAACTCATGAAAGATTTTTTTTATTTAGGCCTTTTATACAAGCAGTAAAGACATTATTTTGCAACAGGTTTCGCAATTTTGTGGGATCTGTTAGCAAATAGCGAATGCTTATCACAGTGTGGAGTCAAGATCTACATTTTCATGAGGCGTATTAAAGCAAAGATAGAAACAGCTTTCAGTTTATGATTTATGTGACGATAAATCTGGGGTAAGTGGTTCTGGCCAATTTAAAGTAGCAATGTTTGATCTATTGCAACAGAGATACAAATTTATAATGTTTTCCAATGTGGCTCAGTGGTGAAGTTGGGGCTAATTTATCATTACAACAGTTCAAATGCCTAAAAGGTAACAGAGGTAAAATTAATAGTTTTTTTTTAGAAATAATATTAAACTATGCATAAATAAATGTACTTGATTGACAACATGTACTTTAGTAGATGCATGACAACATTTCAGCCAATGTGATGTGAAATTGAGTGAAATTGTTTTTGAAAACAAAATATTTAAACACAAACTTCACCTCACGTTTTGTAACATGACGTCACAGAACCTCAACCCAGGTCTCTTTTCAGAACAATAGCTTTCAGTCAGCACATTGTTTAGCCAACAGAATGTCCAGAGTGGAGAGGTATGTGTGTGTCAAATGTGTGCGACGTGTGTCTGTTAGGTTGTGTGTGTGTGTGTTTGTGTGGTTTAAATGTAGTTAGTTGTGTGTTAAAATCTCTGCATGTGCATGCATGGGTTTCTGCTGATGAAGGCAGCCAAACTATGATGACAAAGAGACAAGCCAGCTCAGCAGGCCCTGTCTGCCCTATTCCTCACATATGTGCTTCAGTCTGTTTTATAAGGGGGCATTACATCACATAAATGGTGGGGTATAAAGTCACAAGGCACTTATAAAAATTAATATACTTTGGGCATAACACATTGCATAAGAGATATGAGGAACATATTAAGAAAAAACGATTAGTGCCGAGGAGAGTCCAGAAACATAATACTTCTTCTTTCCAAATGTATTTTATATTACGGCAGCATTCATACATTTAAATTTGCTGTCTGGCTGGAGACTGTATAGTCACAAACGACTGTAATTTAGCTGCCTTATTTCTAAGCTGTCTTGTGGCGGCCTCTTGTGGACTCTAACCAACTCAATCACTTCTGTGTAAATCGGCAGTGAACTGCGACTGACTGTAATCGTGTTAATTCAACACTGTTCTGAAATTAAATTATGCAAAAAATTGGCTTTTTTAATATGCAATTTTATATTCATGTTAAAGCATTAAATGAATAAATAAACAATAATACAGCTGAATAAGTGACTCACTGGATTTGTGTTGATTTATCTGCGCTGATGCTCGATTGACCGATTCACGAATCGATCTGGGTCGTACCACGCGACAAATAGGGGAGGTAACCAAACAGATACACTAAAATAGCTTCAAAACACGCCATATACTACAATGGTCGGTTCGCCCACGCCTGGTGACTTGCTTTATACCAAGTAAGACTCATTTTACTCCACTGAAAACAGTCTTTGTACATCAGTCAAAAGATTATAATCAAGTAGTGTCGGTTGTCGCCGTGCACCAGTGAACGTCAGTCGACCCACCCCCGACTTACAATGGTACAGCCCTCAACCGGAGCGCCAGAGTGATTCAGATTGAACGTAGAAACAGACGCCGAGCGGAGAACGGGAGCGTTTAAATACCTCTAAACGGGCGACCTGTTCAGCCCTTCGGGTGTGGGAGGGTGACTGTTTTGTGTCTTTGCTAGACAGGGGAGCAGGGGGAGGAGGAGGAACGGATAATGAGCTATTCTTGTACCAGCACAGGCAACAGCCAGGACCCATCAAGCTCTAAGAAGTCGGGTGGCGTTAATCCCGGTAGTTGCAGCGGCGGCGGAGACACCGGTAACGGCAACAACAGCCACAGCGTCCGCGGCGGTAAAGTGAACTCGAACCCCGATTCAGCGGAGGCCATGAAAGTCAAGAAGGGCTGCAATACGACAGATGTCGGGGTCCCCGTAACCACAGAGGAAGAATTGCTTGCGAACAAAACAATCAGCCCGGAGGATGTGCTGGGATTGCAGAAGATCACGGAAAGTAAGTGATCGAGGGTTCGGCTCCCACTCGGAATGTTTCGTCACACATCGTGCGCTAATACGTTGTCATAATCTTTTAAACATAACATCACATTGTAATGAATTAACAAGACAATGATCATCATACCAAACTACAGTATAACAATTTGCTGAACAAATATATAACATTATAAAAATAAATGACTGGTACGAGATAGTCACACAAATAACTTGATTTTAAGATGTAGTTGCATTATTGTTTTAATAGTAACCAAGAAAAACTCAATGAAATGTTTTGTCTACATCGTCGGAAGTCTATTGAATATGTTTATGAGTCCAGTGAAAATGCGCATTGAATAGACGTAGGAGGCTGATGTTATAGTGAACAGATCTAGTTTATGAACATTTAGCTTTTCAGTCTGTGCCTTATTATAGTTACTATAGTTCACCAAACAGATAAAAAGCAACTTGTTGCCGGTTTGTTTTTCTAGCATTACGGCTGCAGCATCAACCATAAACATCTCAACGTATTGGCGTCTAAACGTAGTACTTCTGTAGAGCATCTTTGTTCATATTCAGCTTTTGGTTGCATGTCTTTTAAATAGGTTGTTGTGAACCCTTATTGGTTTAATTGCTGACCAATTGAAGTTATTGAGTTAATGTATGACTACTGTATCTGAATGTAATACATGGCATTTACAGTGAGAGTTCCCAGGGATCAGCTATAATTAACAGCCTTAAGTATGGTTAGGTAACAGGTGGCAAATAAGCCCTCTATCATTGTTTTAAAGGCTTCTTTTAAGGTTTGTATAACATTATATTAAGTGAGTCTTAATAAAGGGGCTTCCCCTTTGAGAAGCTGTGAATCTGACTCCAACTGCATTATTTATTTAAATACATGCATAGTTGTAGCTGTTGTGAGACTAAACCTGGGCCTTTTTTATTCCCAGCTACTTGTCTAGTTGGTTGACACTTTTCCCCTGCCTTTATCTCTCTCTGTCTATTATGTATTCATGCATACAGATGAATTTTGCTTGCATATCCTCCCCCACTCACTCATACATTGACTCTTCCTAGGAATATACCTTTCACTTGGCAGCCATCTTGATCCGTTTGTGCTTTAATGTACAGCTTTACATCATCCCATGTACATCTTGCCTTAAGTCTGAAGACGTATTAATAAATCGAAGACTATATGAAATAAAGGAGCTATTGTTTATACATAAACATGTACAGTGAAAAATTGTTACAGTCTCTTAACAAAAAATTGAATGTGCATGATAGATTTAAATAAATGAGGGAGAGTTTCTAACTGAGTAAACGGTTTGTAATGCAGTAAGTTTGTATGTTTCAAGCAAACTCACCAACATGTTCGTTTGCTCAAAGCAGTTACATCATTTCACCTGTTTGCAGGATTTGACTTCAGAAGCTGTCCTGTTGTAAACATCTGAAAAATGCTGCCCACACAAATCAACAAACCTGGGCTTTGCTGTGGCTTTGCTTATAGCTTAGAAGACATGTTTGTCTTATGGTTGGTTGCTCAGACTCATGTAATTCTAACCTCAGCTCTGTTTAATGTAATGTTAGTACTGTCTGATCCTGTCAGTTCTTTTGATCCGGTTACCATTTGAAACCATTTCACTGTTTTCTTTTCCTGTTTTCACAGACATTTATGTTGCTTTGGAGCCCAACTGATTATTTTAATTTATACTTATTTTGCTTAAAAGCCCTTCA
>JBAJNP010003658.1:0-38026 GCA_036877545.1 Yasuhikotakia modesta | reverse complement strand
AGTGTCTAATACAACTGTATGTTTTGAATCTCCCTAGAACATTCACATTCACGATGACATGAATGTTTCTGTATTTGTATTTTTGTTACTAAATGGAAACGTTATAAAAAGGCTCCTATAACCTAAAATTGTCAGCTGGAGTGTTACCCCTGCAGTGTAACATCAGCCTGGTCATATCATAACCTCAAGATATCTTCACAAAATGAGATCTTAAGGCATCATTACCTCCATTCTGCGAGCTACAGTAGACTGTTCAGAACCCATGTGTATGTCTACTGTATACCAGATAACCCAGTTTTTTCACTTTATGCTCTAGATCACAGTGCCAGGCAGGGTTCTGATGGTTATATTATGTGCTGATCTAGTTATGTACTGAATCAGTGTTTCTCTCACATCAGTGATCTCATAGCCTCATTACCCTCCATTGTCATCAGCCTGCCCTGGTGCATTATGGGAGATCAGGCATCATCTTAAAGGCTTTTCTGTAAGACAAATGTTTTTGCTGTTTGGATTATTACACTTGACAGAAATTACTGATGATGTTGAAGAATCTGGGCTGCATTAGTCCACCTCCAGTTTCTGAAAGCTATTTTTTGTGTCTTAGGCTGCTGTGGGCTCAGGTGGCATAGATCAGTTTATAAAAACCACAAAATGTTTGCCTCGTGGGGTCTTATCAGTCTGTAGTGCTATTTTCAGTAACTGTACACACGGGAGATTAAACGACCGTGTGCTTTTAGTATGCAGCCAGACTGCAGTATTCAAATACTCTGGTGAGTCGTAAAAATTGGTACCTCATTATTGCATAATGTTTTGCATACAAGGGTTAACATTACCTTACAAATACATTATAATGTAAAAACTTCAGGTTAAATACATTTACATTTTGAAAAGACTCACGGCTTTGCAAATAGTATGCAAATTGGGTATGCACCCCATAATAGTATGCAAATTGGGATGCAGCCTATATCGTTCAAAAATGATCTGCATGTGCAACTTTTAATCTGAAATTTATGACTGGTTTTAGTTCAAAGTAATCAGAAATCAGATAACTTAAACAACAGATACATCGAGCAATGATAGAGCATTTTTAACTAGTTCTAACTTGCAATTTTATGTATTAAACAGAGATGGTGATAGTGAGGCCAAGCTTAAGCATTTTTCCAACAGAAGTTTTTTAGCTATAGGCTATAGACACACGCGACGCCTCTTTATTTGTGCCACTGATCTGTCTCTTACCTAGAATCCTCTCTTCCCCTGCAGGAGTGTCATCCCGCTTCCCAGACATCATGGCTGCTGGCACTCACTCTCCTGGAGGACCCAACGGCATCATCAGAAGTCAGTCGTTCGCTGGATTCAGCACCCTGCAGGAGAGACGCTCGCGGTGAGCTCACATATCCAGTCTGATGCTTAAACATTTTCTCAAAGACTAGATTATGAGCTCAGGATTCTCCAGATGCTTCTAAAACAAGTTTTAGTGAATGTGGACAAAATTGCATTTTTAAAAGCATGATTTACACAGATTCTGTAAACATTTCAGGCATGTTTCAAACATCAAGTGTTTGAATTACTATACCTATGCATTTTTGCAAGGTGCATTCTTTTGGTGAAAACAAATATTTAGTCAGAGTTTTGGCTCAATTATTTGATTTATTAACAATTTGATTAATGGAAATGTATCGCACAAGCTGTGCCGTTTTAACTTCTGAGAAGTGAACTGAGATGCTATTAAAACATCTGTCTTAATGCTTTCATACTCACAAATTAAGAGGAATGAAATATCAAGCTATCAGAAATATTTGGGCACATCTTAGCCAAAATAAGTGTAAGACAGGGAGGGCGATAATGGATAGCATTAAAGTGTGTGTGCACGTGTGTGTGTGTGTTAGCATGACAGCGTGCGTCACAAGTAAGTGACCCTTAGGCAACAGCGTGTGCTTGTTCTACACAATGGCCTAGATTTACTGCATCAGACCTCCAGCGCTCCTTTACCTGCGTGTGGCACGTTCAGACATGTCAAACCACCAACTGCCATTGTGTCATTAAGAAATAGGAATATGGGATATTATATGTGGGGAGGTCTGATGGATCAGATCTGAGCTGATAAACAGCCTTCATTTCAGCAGAAGTCTTAAATGTCAAAACGCAGGGGGACACAAACTTTGTTCCTGCATTTTGGAGGTATATAGGTCCTAATACACGTGTTTGCTGTGAATCGAACCCATGTCCATACAGTTGCTAGCACCACACTCAACCAGAGCTACAGGAGCAGCAACCACCAATCAGTGCAGACAGTGATTTTCCACCTGATGTACAGTAGCTGAACCCAGCAGTTAAATAGATTGCAGTGGTTCAGTATAAGTGGACCTAAAAATGGCTTTATTTTCCTCAAGCAACATATTATTTCTTTTCTCCATCTCCGTGATTTTGACCAGGACACCTTCTGAATAGGTTTTGTGAGGCTCATGGGTCGCTGTTTTTCCAGGTGTAACTCCTTCATGGGAAACTCAGCAGTCCAGAAGAAGCCCATCTCAAAGCCCAGGAAGGCCCACCTGTCTGGGCACAAGTCCAGCAGCAGCAGCTCACGAGATCCACAGCCCAAAAGAGTGGAAGAAGTTTACGGGGCCCTCAAACAAGGCCTGGAGTGAGTGTCTCTGACTTGCAGTTCTCCCGGCTCCAGTTTTCTCCACTTGTTGACAGCCACACTCTCTCCTGCCCATCCACACAGTCATGCGTACAATGGCTAGATGAATCACTATTGCTCAGGCTCTTATTCAGTCAGTGTTTACAGTCACTGTCTGAGTAAGAGCCTACAGTGTTCTAATATCTTCTCTTTCTGCAGTGAGTATCTGGAGGTGCATCAGACAGAGCTTGATAAACTCACTTCTCTCATGAAGGACATGAAGAGGAACTCCAGACTGGTGAGACAGGATATGACATCACTAGATTTTACAGTGTCAGTAAATGCTTATAAATGACACTGAAATTCATGATTTTTTTCAATAAGGTATTGTGCAAGTAATTTACTAGAATTGTTTGTACTGATTTTATCTATCTATGGCTGTTTTAGGGTGTGCTGTATGATCTGGACAAGGTAGGGCCCTAAACACACTAATGCATTCTTAGCCAAAATAAACTCATGTTAAGCTACTTTAGAACTGTTATTGCGACATTCTAACCGCTGCATTGTCATTGTCAACATTGTCAACCAATGTTTTACATCAGACACATTGAACTTTAAGCAAATAGCTTTCAAATGTTTTTCTCTTGCAGCAAATTAAGACAATAGAACGATACATGCGACGACTGGAATTCCACATTAGCAAGGTAAAGGACCTGTTATTTACTTTAAGCTTTGACTGTGCTTCCATTGTCTGTGTTTTATGAGTTTAAATAAGTGAAGGTGGTACACCAATTTTTACATTGTTCTGTGGTGCATGGCTGGTGTTTTCTGAGGACACAGGTGTTCTGTGTTTCTAATGTCCTAAATGATTTTGACTCTTCGCTCTCTGGAGTCCTGCTGTGTTTCTCCTGCAGTGTTTTAGTGGTATACAGGTGTCAGGTGGGTGTCTGCAGTAAACAGTAGTGCTGATTTGCAACTCGACAGCACGTCTAACCTCAAGGTAGCTATGGCAACCTGACGATGAGAGCTTTGAGGCTGTTGAAGAGCAATTCGTAGCTCAAATTAGCCCCGTGCACTTGAAATTAGCTTCACATTCAGCTAGCCCACAGGAACACTTGAAACTGTGTGCTAGTATAAATTGTCTCAAAGGGAGAATCAAATCATAATTTTTTTGTTTTCAGTCTTTGTGGTGATGAAGAACATTTTGTGTCTGGCTTGTGGTAATTCGCAGAAGTGTTTTGTTTTGTCTTGTTTGATGGTGTTTACGATTGGCTGGATGTAGGTCATAGCAGTTCCCCTGAGTCACGAGTGTACCTCTGATAGCTGGATCCATTTGTGTTAATGAGCTTGTCTTGGTGGGGGCAATGTTTTTTTTATAATTGTGGTGAAACAATTTGACAGATGAGAGGAAAAACATGAGCTGTGCTGCCTTATTTGTACTACGGATCACAAGCCTCTTTAACATCTCAACACTTTCTGAGGTAATGTATGTAAATGAAACAAATTCTCTGCAGGAACCAGTTTTAACAAGTTTTAAGTTTAAGCTTAGGCTTGGCCTAAACTAGATTTAACTAGGCCTATCTAAAGCACCTTTCCATTATCTCATTATTATCTGCTCTGAGGAGAAACTCATGCAGATAGATTAAATAAAAGTCCTGTGAGTTATTGGCTGTCTTGTTTAAGTAGTTTTTAATGGCTTAATGAATGTAGAAAATCAAATAAGAACATACATGCAGAGATCTGGTAATCTGGTATCTAAATGGCTCAGATGCTGTTCTTTGTGTTTCAAAGCTTCTGTTTAACACAGTCAGCAGAATAATAAACACATCGATCTCTGTATGTGCTGTGGGTAAATGGGCCAGTGATGACTACAGGACAAGCAATATTCATTCATTTGTCACTATTTTATGACTGTGACTTATGTTTTATAAAACAAATCAATGTAGCCCTACATTTCCCACATGACCACAGGAAGTTAAGTAATGCCAACAGGAAGTTTTACAACCGGTTGTGCAAGTATCATATCAGAGGAAAGATAACATGTACATGTTCAGCCTTGCAGAGGAATTCAAAGTAAACCCAACACATTCTCTATTTGAACTGTAGTGACCTCATGGTAAATTTCACAGCCACCTATAGAAATGTTCAGTCATGTGCCTCAGCCTGCAGTCACATAACTGTCCATCGTTTCTGTTCTCCATATTCTTTGATCCACAGAGTTTTTAATATGGGTGAATTTTTGGATGGTTTGATCTTTGTTTAATCAGCCTGGTTGTTACTGGGTGTTGTACAGTGGGGGTCTAAATCCATAAACACCAGTAACTTAAGAGGATTTGTTCACCCGTCAGATTTAAAATACTCAGTGCACATGTTTTTGTGGTGTATTTGGACCAGCTGTGTTCTTTTGGCTTGTTATTTGACTCAGTAGGCCACAATCCGACCCCCCACACTTGCGATGGACACGGTGCTGCCAAACAGCTGTTCTCACACACATGGGTGGGTCGAGACGCACCTCGGACCTCTGCTGTCATTTAAAATGAAACCCGTGCCAAAAATGTTCTCAGTGGGAAAGACTGCTGTGTGTATTACACTGTCCATGTGTCTAATCTTTCCAAACACACTCCACAAATACAGTAACACACACATTGAGTATTTAGTGACTGTACTTTTTCTGTGTCCAGGCCCAGACATAATCCTCTGACTTTAAATGCATTTTCTACACTAATTTTCTACACAGAAAACACTGTAAAATGTGTTAAATGAAGAGTTTTGGTGGTTCTGTGTAGATTCTATGTGAGCCCGTCTGTGACTTCAGTCTGTTTCACTCGCTCTGAGCAAACCCTCAGAACAAATGCTGTAGGCACAGCAGATGAGATTGAAATCAGGAATTGAGCAGACATGAATATTTAACTGAGGCAATATAAGTTTGGCAGGGTAGCCGGATTGTAATGGCTTGATGCTTCTTTGTGCTGTGTCTGTATCAAAGAGCTCCATAAATGTGGTTCGAACGAACGCAGAAGGACTGTGCTGACACCAGCAATACAATGTGAGCAGTCCTTAATTCTGTTTGTCATAAGCAACTCTTGTTTAGACTCATTAGAATGACTCCTAAGTGTTGCTGTGTCTAATTGCACCCCAGCCTCAACACCACCTCAAAGATCAGCAGATATAAATGTAATAGCTTAGTCTGGAACATTTTAGCCTGTTTTGTGAGTCTGTCACAATGTAATGAAGGCTTTCAAACCTCAAATTGCTGTTACCAAGTTAACATGTGAAAATTGTGTTTAGATGGGAGGCTTTCAGCCACACACAGAAAAGCATTTAGCATTTACATCACAATTCAAAGCCTGATTTCAATCTAAATTCTAAGCTATAAGCTGTTTGAATATATATACACTGCTGATATCTGGAGTAAGAGAATACTGTTATTCTGTACTGTTATTCTGTATTCATTGCCAGAATGAGGCTCATAAAAATTCACTCATCAGACAGGAAGCAATGGGCTCGCGGCTGTCGTGCTGATTCATTTTTTATGCTGCTTAGCCGCTGTGGCGGATGAGAGAACTCAGACAAGAGGATTTCACTCAGCCAAATAAACAGGCAGCTGTGCACCACAGCAGGGCAGTGATTGGTGACGGTACGACTGTGTTTGTGGTGGTATGGTGGGGTTATAGTAGGGGGAGGTGTTCCCAGACTTGGGTGGGGTCTCCTCTCTCAGTGTAATTAAACCCACAGGACCACCGTCCAGACACTCATCCACACACACAGTTTTTTTAAATTATGCCATTTTTCATGAACCACCCCCACACATGGCAGTGCACACAATCACAAGCACATCCATCATAAACACAGATAATATGCTTCATTCGCACACACAAATTGGCTTAGATTCCATTCTCACCCTCACCCCCTAATGGGGACATCAAAAAAGCCACACATCAATATTACATGTCCCTCAGCTGCATGTGTTTGAATATTTGCTTTTGATTTCACATCTTGACATCTTTTGTGTCATCCTATAAGTAAAAAGGATCTTCATACTAAATTCACAATCTTGTAAATACAGTTCGTTTGTGGCTGTTAAACATGCAGTGCAGTGTGTAGTTAGACAGTAAATTGTAGTTATTTTAATAAACTGATTGAACAGTCATGCTTCATAGAACCATGAGTGAATCACAGGAGTCAGTGCTCTGAAACAGGCTGAATCTGTTGTGATGATTCACTCACTCAGTGTATTTATAAAGTAATATGCAAGACTGGTATTGCACAAAACGCTGCATCCCAGAAACTCAATGTTAGTTCTGTCCTTCTGCTGCTGTCTTCATCCCTCTTCCTGTCTCTCCTGTTTTTCTCCACCATCACTCTCTTCTCCTGCTGCCCCTTGCGCTTCACTTATTCTGTCACTTGTGTTCTTTCTGCTTATATCCTTTTGCCTCTCTCTCTCTCTCTCTCTCTCTCTCTCTCTTTCTCTCTGAAGAGCTTTATTCATAAGGTAAATAAAACTCTTTAGGGTGCCAAAGCAAAGAAACATCATATATACATCTTTACATAAAAACATTAAAAATAGAAAAGCATATGAGAATATACTTGCTCTTTCCACCCCCTCAATCTCTCTCTCTCTCTCTTTCTGTCTCTCTCTCTATGGTAAGATTAGCATAGCTAATTTGAGCCGCCCAGTGTTCACTGAGTTGTGAATGTGCTAAATGTGCATTTCCATGATAAAGGCCGTGGCTACTAGCCGCCGGTCCATCACAGGAGTATGGCATAAGCCGTTGTCCCAAGGGCTGTTGAGACAATCATTGTGTTTGCTTTTGAAGCGCTCAAATTCATTTTTCAACCCAGAATACAGTACGACACTCTATTGTGCAGACAGAATGTTACAGTAGATTGTAAAGCTGTGTTTGTGCCCTGAATGCGGCACCCCAGGGCTCTGTAATAACATATGTCAGCACTTCAGACATCAAAGAAAGTGTTTATGCAATCTTTAGTGAAGCCGCCACAAGGCTACATGAGCAACACTTTTGTGAGTTTTTTTCTACATTTACGTTTGTGTGTTTTATACAGGTTGATGAGCTGTATGAGGGGTTTTGCATTCAGAGGCGGTTGCGTGACGGCGCTTGTAAGATGAAACAGGCCTTCACTGCTTCACCCTCCACTAAAGGCACACGTGAGAGCTTGAACGAAGTCAACCGCAGATATAAGGAGTACACAGAGGTACATCATCTACCTGTTTACACTCCATCTGTAAATCAGTTTCACTGCTGTTCTATTCACACTGCAGCAGAACACTGCAGTTGTCACTCCAGTTTTATATATCTGTTGTGACCTGTGTCTTCTAAAAACATTTACCTCAGTAAAATAAAATGTACATTTCAGAAGTTTATCTTGGGAGCCTCTTTTCAATAACTTTGTTTGAGAAAAAGATATATGGAATATTTATTGCTTACCAGAACATCAGACTTCCGTGATGGGTTCAGGTTTACAGAGATTGCCTCATCTCATAGCTACACACAGTGGCTGATGTGGTTTGTTTAGCTCATGAGCATCTGTGTTGTTGTTCTCCTCAGAACATGAGCACTTTTGAGGCTGAGCTGGAGAACCTATTGGGAGAGTTTCATATCAAAATGAAAGGTACATGATTGGTGTTTTGATTGTTTCCATTGTGAAAAGATTTGTATGAGACATACACTTTTTTAACCCCTCTGTTTCCTGTATCAGGATTGGCTGGTTTTGCTAGGCTTTGTCCGGGTGATCAATATGAGGCAAGTTGTTTGGAAAACTGGGACATTTTAGTGTCATGCTTTTCTTTTCAGTAATACAACCATGCATCATTCTTCTACCACATTACTAAATGCCTGTCATAATTGCCTGCTGTTCTGCCAAGAACATCAAGAACATCCATAATCATGTTCTCCTAGCAACATTTTCTGTTCCTATTATATACAACCCAACCCAATTAGTTTCAGTAATGCTGTTTAAAACTAATAAATGAAAACTCCCTTTCCTTAACTGCTCTGATACAATTGCTTGCCTAGATTTTTCCTAATTCTGTCATTTTCATGACCTCAAAACTCCTTATTTTTCTCTCTTCCTGGCAGATTTTCATGAGATACGGCCGACAGCGGTGGAAGCTGAAGGGAAAGATTGAAGCAAACTCAAAGCAAAGTTGGGATGGAGAGCAGATGATTTTTATGCCCCTCATTACAGACCTCATTAACATCAAGGTGGGCTTGATGTCTTCTGTCAGTTACTCCCACAATAAAGACTTCAGCGATCATAGAGAACAAGAACTGAGTCTTGATTATGGAATTATTATTAATATTATTATTTAGAATTTATATTAAATGTATATAGGCATTATAACAGGGACAACATCAAAAACTGAGCCCCAGTGAAGAACATAATACATTTTTCCATTGCAACCTCTGACTCTTGTCTGTGTGCCAACTGACCACTCAGGTGACAGAGCTGAAGGGGTTGGCAAATCATGTTCTGGTGGGCAGTGTGATCTGTGAAACGAAGGACCTCTTCACCGCTATGCCTCAAGTGGTAGCTGTAGATGTCAATGACCTGGGTACCATTAAACTTAATCTGGAGGTTGCCTGGTTGTAAGTCACTGTAATATTTGAAAATGAAAGCTTTTACAGTGTTGAGTTTCAGACTGTTTAACACTAGTCTTGATGTATGCTGCCCTCTTTTGGACAGAAGCTGAATACATATAAGTGCTAAATACTAAGTGGTATATATGCGTCATTTATGTGTCATAAATACTAAGACTAAACTCTATGCTTTAATACTAACTAAATAAGTCAGTGTGTATGTCATATGTTAACATATGTTTTGCTTTTACAGTCCATTTGATGTGGAGGATCTCACCCTGTCCTCGGGAAACATAAGCAAGGCCACCGCCCTCCAGAGACGGGTGTCTGTGTACAGCCAGGGAACACCCGAGACGCCCACTTTCCAGGAGAACTCTTTCTTTGTAAGTACCGCCCCCTCCTCACAACAACACTTCAGTGCTAACCCAACCCTAACAATAGCTGATTGTTTGAATATTTTGTTGACGCTCTTACAGTGCTTGCAGCTTGTGTGTAACTGCTTGTGCCTAATTTAAATCATTGTGTCTAATGAATTGTAACACCACGGTCACTGTGTCCGTTCATTAACGTCAAAGAAGTGGCAGCCGCGGCAATGGGAGGGCCAGCGTCTCTCGTTTTTGCACACGCTCAGAGAGACTCTCATAGAGAAACTAAGACGCAGTCGCTCTTTTGGCGACCTGGCCGTCCTGCGACCTCGTTCAAGGTCCAGTCTGGAAGTCTACGTGAGTCAGGTCATTGTGTGCTCTGCAGTTCTGTGTTAGCGTGTGCATGTGCCCTTATATTGTGCATCTTGTATGACTTTGTGGCTTGTGCGATTTGTTTTACTCTAGTTCCTCCCACATTCACTCCATTTCTTCTTACTGCTGTTCAAACACTTTTCTCAAATATAAACAAACTATTTCATTCTCTGCATTCAATTAAAAGTGTTGAAAGTATCTTTAGGACTATTGCTGTATGTTTTTCTACAATATTCCTTAAACATGTATGTCACAGTATCCAAACATTGACAAAAACTGTGCTTAATATTCATCATTATTCATATTGTGTCAATACTACACATATGATAATATTGTAAATAATTCACAACCAGTATCTGGTTAACACTCCAACATAGTAGGTTGGTCTATTGCTCCCATTTAACATTTTGCCTTGTGCCTTCTCCAATCATATTTTGAGTGATTTGTTGGTCAGAAAAGAGAACACATTAAAGTATTATAGATAAACTTAACATAAAATGTATAATTTATAATAATTCCATTACCATTAATCTTTTAATAACCTTGAGTTGACTTTAGGGTCTTAATCTTCTGATACTTCGAGTCGTAAGGAAAGAAGCTATATGAAATACATGCAGTATTGTAGTTAATATATTTTAAATCACCAACAGTATAATTATAAAATATTCTCGAAGGCCAAAGTCAGGCCACTGAAACAATTAATTACTAAATTAATTTACCCTCCTCTATTATTTATTTTTCCTCTTTTCTTCACACAGTCCACTTTACCTGACGATGTCTTTGAGAATGGAGGCTGTGGTGTGGCTGAATGCAAACGCCTGTCCTTCACCCCCACCTCAAGCCCCGGCCCCATCCAGTCAAACCCTGAGATCATGGTCACGCCCCCTGAGATTGACCCACCCTCTCAGCCAACTCCCACTTCGGAGGACCAGCCGGCTGAGAATGATGTAGGTGAGGAGGGGGAGGAGAGCGGAAGCGCGAGTGCCAGTGTGGTCAGTGCCAGCGAACCAGAACTAGAGTGGGAACAGGTTGAAGGCCAGGGGCCCAGCACAGGCTCTGGGGCCCCCTCTCTGTGTTCTGAGAGTCAGCTGTCTGCAGTGGGACCAGAGGATGTGATGTTCCTGGAGCCTAATTTGCCAGATGAAGCATTGGAGCTGAAGCCGGTGGAACTGGATGGAGAGGAAGGCAGTCTGACCAGGCAGCTTGTGAGAAGGTTGACTTCATCCGACATGCTGCCTGAGGCCGGTGCTGTTAGCTGGGCTGGAGAAAGCAGCAGGCCTTTCCTGGAGAGCAGCCTGGAGGATGCTATCCAATCCTTGCTCCTTCGGCTGGAGAGCCTGGGCCAGCGCTGCAGGGAGCTACAGGACTTGGAGCAGGAGGTCATGAGGCTTGAAGACCTGCTTAAGGTAAGTGGATAAGTTTAGGTTGCTTTGTTATGTCTCTGAGCAGGTTAGAGGTCTTCTTTGCTTCTTTTCCAGTGACTGTTATTTACATAAGTAGGTTACATGTGAACCTGGATTAAAAATATCATTAAGATAAAAATATCATTTAAACTCCAGTCAGTTTTAAAGAGGGAGTTGTTGTTTCCTCTCAGTGCCGGATGCCTGCACATAGGAGCCGTTCATCAAGTCTCAGTTTGACGGTGGAGAGCGCTCTGGAGAGCTTCGACTTCCTCAACACTTCAGACTTTGACGACGACGACACGGGGGATGATACTGGAAATCTCTCGCGCTCTGTCTTCTTCGATATGGAGTCGGAGAGAATTGGGTGAGTTGGTAAAATTGTTGTTGTGGGTTGATGTTAGTGAAGTACAGATTTTGGAAATGACTTCAGTACATGGTTCTATGAGTTGTGTAGTGCCCTCTGGTGAAGACATTKTATCATCCAACAGATCAGGGCAGCATCCAGAAGCAAGAGGCCACCTGAGTGAAGCTTTGACTGAAGACACTGGTGTGGGGAACAGTGTGGCTGGCAGCCCCCTGCCACTCACCACGGGGAATGAGAACTTAGATGTGGCCATCGTAATTCATCTACAATACTGCAGTCATCTCATTCAGGTGCTTATTTATGACTTATCTGTGATTTTCATGCACAGTGGAAGATGGAGTCAAAGAAGATGTCTGTTTATAAATAGATTGAATTTGTTACTGAGAACAGAAATTTGTTTAATTATGTTTATTTGATGTACATAAAAATGTTGAGGATGAGGTTTATAAATACAGGCATACTCATTCAGTAAACATCACAATAGATAATTTAGAGAATTTAGTGTTGATTATAACATGTCATTGATTGTCTGTTGGGTGTATGTAGTTGTTGACCTCAGGTGAAAGCCAGTGGAAAAACAAGACCTACCTGCACAAACTAGCAACCCAGACGCTGCTATTGGAGGAACTTAGTGAGAAAACCTTTGACAGACCAGGCAGCTTCGCCACAGCATCTCATGGTAAGAAGAACAAGAGCTTTCTCAGACATTTTGTTCCTGTGTCAGATTTTCCCTGGAAAAAGAGTTTATGTCTCTTTTAAATACAGTATTTATGCATTTGGTAGAAGCTTTTATAAGATTGTTGAATTGCTCCTATAAATTATATCAGTTCATGTTTTCCCTGGGAATTGAACTTATTGAACCTATTGCTGTTGCCAGCACCATGCTCTACCAAGCTACAGGGTCAGCTAGCTGACAATGTCATCACTTTTAACACAAACATAAGCAATTTTTGAAAGTATGTATGAAAAACAAGACGGACCAATATGAAAATAAAATGAAGACAAACAAAATGAAGTTGTTTGGTGGACTCATAGTTTTTGCTTTGCCTTTTCTTCTCAAAAATATGTTTAAATTTGGGGACCCCTTTACACTTCTTTAAAAAACCTGTTCTAACATAATATGTTTGGAAAATGTAGTCACCAAAGACCAATGTGCAATGTTAACATTTGTTTATGTGTTAACAGTGCTGCCTGGATTAGCGGAGGAGCCGGCACTGTTGTCTCTGTGGTGCGAGTGCAGCGGTGGCCTGTTTCATACAACACTGGAGCGAGTGTTAAACCACATGCATCTTAGCTTTGCTTTACCACTGCAAGAGGTTCTGCCTCATTCTGTGGACTCAGGTAGAGCCCATGACCTCTCAGTTACTCCCTGTTTATTTGCACAGTTTATTATTTTTGACTGTGGCAGTTCTGCATTCATCTCTGTGTTTCATGTGTGTGCAGTAATAAGGATGGTGGTGAGTGAAATGGTGGACAGCAGTGAGTTAACCTCATCCTCGTGTCCTTCACCCTCGTCTCTAGCACAGGACGTCCTCACTGTATTTCAGTTCCATAGCTACACTGTTGAACACGGTGTCACAGACATGGGTCAACACCTGCTGGATTTAGCCAAAGAAAGTAAGATGCAGTTTGGGGTTATTAGCATGCATTTTTAGCATGAAATGAAAACAATATTTTCAAAATATTCAAGGCAAGCTTCTCTTTTTGTGTCCAAACTAGTCTCGTTTGCAGAGACCCTGAGCTGTGGGGATACAGAACGTTGTCTCATGCAGCTACAGGAAGTGTCTGTCACCTCTCTCCAGCCCCGCCCTCAAACTCTGTGGGCGGTGGCTAAGCTGCTGACCTCAGATGACCCTGAGCTAAGCAAGGCAGCTGACGACTTCCTCTCCTCTGCTGCCTCACACAAGCCCTTCAGGTCAAAGGTTAGTCTTTAATGAACCACACATAGCCCATGATTGGCTATTGATGGAGATGTTTAATTGGTTGAGCCTTGATTGACACTTCAGTTTGTTGTTATTTGAGTCCTCACCTGTGCACAGAATGCATCTGATGTCTGCACATGAAAACAGTTGTTTAAGGACATATGTAAGAGGCCAGATATTTCATTTAGTCTGTGTGTTTGTGTTGTGTGCTGTATAGGCTGTAGATTGTTACACACAAGCCTTATTTGAAACAGAATCACAGACACCAAAAGCTGCATGTGCTGCTCTGAGCTGCCTACAGGTCAGTTTAAGACTTTATTACATCATATAGATTATTATGAAAAACATTTTTCATGACTAATGACTGTGATTGGACGACCTCTCTCTCCATTTTCATTTCTTGGTTTGTTGGCAGGCTGTGGAGAGCATTCATGCTGTGGTGTTAGTGTGCGACTCCACTGATGAAGAACTTCACCAGGTTGCCATAGAAACCCTCCTCGCTTTTGGTAATGCTGAATATTTGTATACATGTATTAATTACATTAATTATTAGTTAGCTAGGTGCGATTTCTTATTTGCATTTTCTGCAAATAAGTGCACATCTCGCACTGTGACACCATGAAGTGCTTTGATAATAAGCACAACTTCCTTTGTTGGTAAATTTCTTCAAAAACAGGAAGTTGGGCTGGGACATATCAAAGAGCTTCATCTTTTGAAAAATGGCCAGTAGCTTTAAGTTTTGATCACATCCTGTAATGAGGATAATCTAAATTAAGATAATTCATCACTACTCTCCAGCTGAGCTCTATATAGTTTAATGCATCTTACAGAGCTGTTTATGTGTGTTTTGGCAAAGGTGAAGAGGGCCGACTGGCATACGAGCAGTTGGACACAGTTCCGAGGGAGATGGTGCGACTGGGGACTCGTCGCGGTAACGCTGTTACCACTACGTTTTAGAAAACGTAATCCACACAGAAACCCGCTTCTATGTAATTTGCCCAGTATTGCCCTGTGGTCCTGCACCCTTCACACAGAACGTTAAATCGCTCGGTTAGAAGAGTGATAAAGGGCTTTGGGCTTCTCCTTTCATATGACCCTATGACGTCACAGAGATCTCACTCTTGTCCTTCGCTGGATATCATTTTATTCGTATTGTTTGTGTTACAGCGTAACAGCATTGTTGCTAATTGAACAATAAGGGTGTTTAATACTAGCATTTAGTTATTTGCAGGTTTATTATTTGTAAATTTCACAGATAGGGGCTTGTAAATAGCAGCTATTTGTGCTGCAAGCGTATTTGTAATTTTAGCCAGGGATATTTTTGTTTCGTCCACATATGCTGTTCCGGTTCAGGGATTATAAGGGACAGTTGATGCTCCACATGAGAGTTTAATTGCGGTTTGGTCCAGACAGGGTGAGATTTCTGAACTTCATGGAAGGGAAGAATTTCAGGCACACTCAACTTGGTCACAACTCTCCCTTGCATTTGCTGGTCATATGGACTGTTGAATGACCAATGATGACAGCGGACCACTGATTTATAGACCACTTGCTTGCCTTTCACAGATTATAGTACCATCATTTAACTGGTTCATACGACAGAGGAGGCTGAGCAGAGAGACAAACATTCAGCAAGTATTGTATAGTTTGCATAAACTGTTGTACTAATGCTTATGTATGTGGGATTTTACAACTAAGGGCTGTGTCAAGATGGTCTGAGGTCTTATACAGTATCTGAAAAAGCACTTTTTACGCTAAATACAGTCAGAGAAAGATGATGCATTACTGTGAATTTCGGTTTGTGCATAAATGAAGATTTGAAATATGGTGCCCTGTGGTCCAACCTGCTTCTGTGCCTATTGTTGCTGTACTACTGAGTCATGTGACTGTATTGAGTCAATAATTTTTTTGAATTTTCTCTTGAATTTTAACAGTTATTTCACACAATGCAGATATTTTCTCTCATTTGCCTGTATAACACTGAGAACAGATTGTATTAAAGGTTAAAGACTATTAATGTCTATTAATTTGTTCTTTGTGGTTTTGCAATAGGATTTGGCACAATGTATCCAGATTTGGTACAACTGTGGGGCTATTCTTGGTAAAATATTAACTTAGATTTAATTTTTTATGTATTAAAAGATGTTTTATTGATCTTTTAGGTGTATATGCTAGAAATTTCTACTGTGAATGTTATACAGTATTTGTGTTTGAGGAAACCTTTCAAAAACATTTTTTATTTTTTAGTTTGCTTACAAAATAAAGGAAAAACTCTTTGCTTGTCTTGCTCTGACGTTTACACACTTAACAGTGTTTTGAAAGCTCTCAAATGTGAATTTCCATTTGTATGACAGTGATTCAAATATAATTTTGTAGATCACCCTGTTTTTACAATAAGCATTTTTGACCACATTACAAATAGTACCAAAGCAGGGTTTAAATCCATTATTTAAAAAAGCACATTTACAGTAATGTACAGAGTACATCAGTCACTGTAAATAAACGCCTCAAGAGCACAACTGAAATATTTTGGTAATATTTCCTAATGTTATGTGGCATCTACTGCACAATGTCCAAAAGCCATAATAATACAAATTCAATATATTTAAAGCTGTTTTGTTGTTTCTATTTATCAGAGTTATCTATAGCATGTGTTCAAAATGATAACAGTTTTATCTTGTTTTCTGAGTCACTGCAGTTATCACCCTTATAAAGGCTGCATTTTCTGTGTGTTTGTCTAAATACCAATTACAGTATTTGGACACAGGACTTTAGTGGACATTTTGTTTGCACAGAGATACAAATATACAGTTTATGTTTCGCCTTCAATTTGCATTAGAAAGATGCTCAGTGATTTTAAAATTTTTGTTTTTGTTCTCATAAACTTTGTTCAAGTGTAAATGAATCAATGTCTTGCTTGATAGGAAAGCTGTCGTTACTATAAATTTGTGAATCCGTGTGTGGCAGTAAGCAGTGTTGAAGGTTTTGGCTGCTTGTAGTATATAGCTCAAGTTACTACTGTCTGAATGAATGCGGTCTCAAAATTTCACTTAATGTTATAATAGCTTTGCTAATATTTCCTCACTGTTTCACTGTTTTTATTTACGGTTTCTTTTGTTAAAAGTGGCAATAAAGTTTATTTTTGCATAATTATCAGTTGACGTTGCATGTTTTTTTTAAGTAATACAAAAAGGTTACCAAAATTATAATTTTTGATTACATGCTTTGGCATTAATACTAATTCTACAGAGTACATCAGGCCTTTTAAGCCACAAAAAAAAAACTATACACACTGTATACATTTATATAGTTTGCACTATATACTATTACTTTATACATTTGCAAATAAAATGTTTATAAAATCTTTCAAACCCTTACAAATCTTTCAAATCAAACCCCAGGAGATTTTGAGTGCAACAACACCCCAGCCACAACACACCCATAAAGACCTTTAAAACTATACAGATGCAATAGGAGCAGTGACAGTCAAGGTGGACCTCCTAAACACAGATGATCTTGCAGTACTGGATGAAAACTAAACAAGGCACAAATGCTTGGGCTCCCAGACACCTTACTGGAGTAAATCGGTCCAGCCAGCAAACCCTTTATTAAAGCCAAAATGCTGAGGTCACTATCTGTTACAGCATCCTGTTGCAGCAAGTTCCCATTCATTTGGCACCTCAGGAGAACCAGAGTATCAGCCTAGACTGTAGCAAGTGATCTTCAAACTATGTTCCAGTGATCCTCTACATTTTATGGCTCTGGCAACATTTAGAAAAAGGACACTGGCCAAAAACAAGTTCACATTCTATTCAATTACCATGAAGGGATAATGGGTTCAAACAATATACAGAAGCATATACAAAAATGGGATGTTTATTTCTGTTGTATGTGCAACTTTACATATGTACACTGGTAGGGAACATGCACAAGAAATGCAATTTACAGCAAGCAAAGGTTTAAATGAAGTGCACATCTGTAGTAAATTAAAAATAACAGCTAAAAAGTCACTCAAGACCAAACCAGTGGTCCTTTCACAGTTCTATTAAATGTTCATATTTTAAAGGTTGAAGTTTAGTTTTCTTCTGTCGTGGCATCATCCTGAAGAGTCTGTTCAGAGGCCAGTTCTACACCTTCCTGGCTGGCTTCATCTCCATGTTCTTCCTCTTGATCCTCATCTTCTCCCTCTTGCTCCTCATCTTCCTCACCTCCACAAGCTTCTTCCTCTTGATCCTCATCTTCATCTCCATGACATTCTTCCTCATCCTCTGCATCAAAAGCGATCTCTCGTAGCTCCTCTAGACTGTCTGGACTCTTACCAGTTAATCTCTGAGTGAACAAAAGGAATCTTAACATCAGGGTTGTAATGGACAATGAATGAATATAAATAGCAGTTTTCATACCACAATTCGAATCCCTACAGAACAGAGCACTTACTTCAATCATGTCAGCCATGTGTTGCACATGCTGTGCCAGTTCCTGCAATTCCTCATTCTCACTCTTCAGCTGAGCAATCTGTTCATCTTTGGCTTCAATGTCTTTGTGCAACTATTTAAAACAAACATTTGATTTAGTTTAAAAATCAAACACTAGAGCAACAAGTAACCACTTGACAGACAAACAAGACAAAAACCAATGTCACTCTAAAGTCATAGCTAGATAAAACTGTATAGAAAGGACAGTTTAAGTTTAACAAACCCCCCCTTTAGTGATTAACTCACCTTTTCATTCTCCTGGAGAACACAGAACAGGGCTTTGCGTCTTTCTTCTGCCACCTCCTTCCAGTAGGATGACCCAGGAGTTTCTGGAGAGCAACAAGTAACAACTTTCACTCTCTCATTACAGGAACATACCAGTCACCATCTTCAAACAATGACCATTACAAAACATGCACCCGCTGTATGCGGTGCTGGCCACAACATTTCATCTCAGCTTAAAATACTTGCCTTTGATCATGAGCTCATACGCTTCTTGAGTAACACCCTCAGGCTGATTTTCATTTTCTGGACTTTTAGTTTTTATTGCAACTTCTGCTTTGACCCTCTTGGAGCCCTTTACTTGTTCAGCAATCCACATCTTCCTTTTAGGAACGGCTTTGCCATTCTAAAGAGGGAGAGAGTTGCATTAGCAACTGCATGCCAACAATGATTAAGAGTTATCATGGTGACCTCTGCGTACCTCAACAAAGCAACCAAGGTTCTTATTTACAGCAGATGGCTGAAGGACTTGGAATGTCCTCCTTTCAGGCCCAGAAGCTGGTGCTAAAAGGAACTTCTGAAGAGGGGAAAAAGTGACAAGTTAAAAATATACAAAAGATACAGTAGCCAGAAAGTTTATAGTGGGCACAGCACACTTGTACTGTATGCGCTACTGACACTTGGGACTAAGGGTTTATTGAAGTGTAGAATTGAGGTTTGTGAGGCCAAAACACAGCAAAGAAAAACTTGTTGTATGATTGAAGGGTTGATTTCTCAGGTATCAGGTCAGTAATGGGATTCTACAAGATCCTTTCTGACAAACAACTTAAGCCATCCTATCCCAGCACACAGTAACAGGGCGCCATTCACCTGCTATAACAGTCACTCTTCTCCACTTACACCTGTTAAGCCATCAATACCAGACAGCAACAAGTAAGGCATCAGACCAGCTATGCATATCTGCTAACAAGCGTGGGAAAGGGGCAGGTCATACATCAGCTGCATGGCATAAACATCTCAATTCCCACGGGCAGTGATTGGCTCCTTCAAGTTATTATCTTACTGCAACATTCTTTAACCTGTAATTACCGTGGGAACTTGCCACAAAAGTCTCCTTACGACCAACTGCAAGTTTGGAGTTGGTTAATATTTTCACATAAACAGGAGAACCAGTGGCAGTGGCAGAGACTACCACGGTTACTGAATTTCAACACCTAGAGGACAAAGTCTTACAAATACCAAGTCAATGATTAATTCACAGACTGATCAAGGTTTCGGGTCAGTTTATTCTCCATGGGAAACTGAATGAAGTTGCCCAAAGGCCCTATAATTACTACTTACCATGTATGGGGGCCATTGTGTATTTAAGTGTATTAAGACTGTTATAATGTAATTGTAAAATAGTGTGTATGGGGGGGGGGGGTCTATCGCCATGTAATTGAATATTTAGATACAGAGTCCTTTAAGAATGTGTAAGATGGGTCACATACCTTGATATTTCCAGAGGGGTTTTCTGCATGCTTGATCCTTCTGATTGAACTCATTTTTACCTGCAAAGTTTAAGCTTACAAGTAAAATTGATGTTACACATTAAGACATGAACTTCAGACAGGTAGTTAATGCCCACAAAGAAACATCAAAATGAAGTTCAAATTTATGCATTATAGAAAATCTAGTAACTGTCCCAATTTTGAGTTGTCTACCCATTTATTACATACTTTTTGTGTTCTATTAAACAATTAACCACTTTAGAAGCTCTTAAATAAAAGCACACATATAAACACCAGATATATAAATGCAAGTGCAAATTTGGTGTCATAAACACACAACAGTACTAGCAGACCACAACTACAGACTCACATTACGCCCCGCACCACCACAACAGTCCTTAAATACAGACCTATAGTTAAAATAAATATACTATAATATACTTGATAATATACTTGAATGCACCTAAATAGTTAACTAGAAAATTAGTTATTTCCTAACACTGAATGAAACGGCACACAGCCAATAAGCTAAACCACGTTTACGTTTGACCACGTAACACCACATTTCTGAGATCTCATACGCAAATGTAATTGAATATAACATACAAAATAAACCAAGACAAACAACAAATCAAAACTACTTACAATTGTGATGAGACTCGCAGCAACACACGCGCACAACACAGCTGGCGTGTGAGAAGCGCGCCACTAGCTTAAATACTGCCTTCTCTCGTCACGTGACTTTGCAGTTCGCGGGTTAGAGTGAGAGTCCCAAACAAACATTAAATGAATATTTAATCTTCGTTATATAGTATTTCTAGTTTGTAATAATGTCTTAAAATATTACGTGGGTGCGTTCTAACTTTACAAACTTATTTCTTTACGGTTTTATTCAAAATGTGGTTGTATGGGTTCCTGTATAAAAACAAACACGTGTCAAATGTGGTATAGCGATATGTTTAATAAATATGTATATAACAAATTACAAACAGATATAAATTTGATATAATATCATTACACAAAACCCTGCAGGCCGTCATCTGAGGACGCCTGACAGACGTGAAGCGCCCCCGCCTCTTCTTTGTCACGTGTGAACAGCTGCGTGACACGCATCCGCCATTTTGGGTTGTTTGTGCAGCGAGGAGCGCTTGTTATTTTCCAGACATACGCTGATCAAAGGCAAAAACACTCGAAAGAACCGCTCGAAAGACATTTTACCCTTCCCCTCCATCATCATGGGTCCACCGCGATGCAAATCCCGTCGTCTGTTACCCGAGAGAACGGAGGATTTCGGTTGGTTTGTCAATTTATCTTGACATGGCATACGGGTGTGTGACGACTGTGGAAACGCTCGAAAACAACTGGAGACCATCAAGCTAAACCTCCGCCGAGGATAGATCGATCCAGGGCGGTTTTGTACGCAGATCGGTATTTTAAGACGTGGTGTGTCGTTGGGGTTGCTTTGCAGTGCTCTCTCAGATGGCAGAGGTCTTGGAAGAAATTTCGAGAAAATGAAAAGCAATAGTTAGTCCGGAAAGCAGACCTACATGACAGCCAGTCCTTGCTAGGATCGAGATCAACACAGTGGGCAATAAAACAAAATGTAACAGACAGGTCGTCGAAAATAATACTCGTTTGTTTGCTCTTAGATTTAAACGGATCTAAAAGAGATGATGTAGCACCATTGAACCAGGTTATTGAACCAGTGGCGAAAGTGCGTTTTCAGCTTAGCTAGCATTAGTTTGCTAGCCAGCCACAAAATAAAAGCCTCGCGATGAAACTCAACCGTGGCAGCAGAGTTCATGGGTCCATTATATGGCCCTAAACCCTAAGATGTCCAGCAAACTCTATGTTGTTAATCGGTGCCAAGATCTCGTGGCATCTGCATTTCTCTGCCATGGTTGTCTTTCTCACTTGTCATTCAGATGTGCGTTTATGAGGCGTTTTATACAAAAACATGGAAACACACCAGAATCGTCAGTCATGGAAGAGACTTTCCAAAGTTCACAATAATAGTCAGGTCTCTTGGTCAGCCTTTTAGATAAAGTTAAGGTTTATTTATCTAAATCCAGGGATTTGTCCCATTTCACACACACAAACATACACAAAACTGTAGATATGGAGTTTCAGTGTAGCAGGCATTTGTGTTTGTTGTCAGTTTTTTAGTGATCGAAACAAAGCTTGTCATATAACGATTTCTGTTGGATTGGGTCGTATTGTGTAATTTGGTTTCTGTTCTGTTGGCCTTGGCTTGATTGTTTGTTCTAAACATGGTGTAACACAAAACCATACCTGCGCAATATACAGTACAGAATACTTGGCCCAGGAGCACTATCAATATATTGATTTGAAAATGACTTGATTTTGGTAAATGTATTCTTTAATCGCAATTAGTATGTACTGCAGGTAGTGCTTGGTTATAGCTTTCAGTTGTTGCTAAAACAGTTTTGGCTAAAAACGCATCGTTTACTGTCAAGAAAACAAAACAAATTTTGCATAGGGAAAATATTTACTGTCAGTAACAATGGGTGACCCAAATTCTCGCCGAAACCAAACGAGAAACCGACTTCGTGCCCAGCTGCGAAAGAAAAGAGAATCTCTGGCCGATCAGTTTGACTTCAAGATCTACATTGCCTTTGTGTTTAAGGAAAAGGTACGTGGTGATGTTTGCTTTGTGAAAATAAAAATTGTGAACTGCTTTGTTTTCTTGCTGTTCACACTTTGCTAATATAAGGGTATCCAACTGATTAGGGAATACCGAAGCTGGTTCTAATGTGTCTTTGTAACACTTACAGAAGAAGAAGTCTGCACTCTTTGAAGTAGCTGAGGTGGTACCTGTGATGACCAACAACTATGAGGAAAATATCCTTAAAGGCGTGAAAGATTCAAGCTACTCTTTAGAGAGTTCTTTAGAACTTCTGCAGAAAGATGTTGTGCAGCTTCATGCACCTCGTTACCAGTCGATGCGCAGAGTAAGTATCGCAACACAATGCTTCTCTTGCCACAATATTGGTTGAAGATTAAACATCTTATCTGCTTCTGTCACTGTATGCGTTGTTGTTTGGAGATGTACCATCATCCTTGTTTAAGGTCACTAGCTATTTACATCTTGCATCTTACACATTCTTCTAAATCTGTAAAGGATGTAATAGGTTGTACCCAGGAGATGGATTTTATCCTTTGGCCACGCAACGATATTGAGAAGATTGTCTGTCTCCTGTTCTCCAGATGGAAAGGGGCTGAACATGAACCGTTCAGGCCTGTTCAGGTATAAATGTCTTGTATGCCAAAAAGCACAAACCTCACTAAACCTTTAAACTAAATATAAATTAGATGCTTATTGGGATAATCTGTTTTAAATGATCTGTTTTGAAATGTTAAAGTAAGTGAAACTCAAAGTGGTTTGCTTGTGTATGTTTGCAGGCCAAGTTTGAATTTCATCAGGGAGATTATGAGAAACAGTTTCTGCATGCTGTTGGTCGGAAAGACAAGGCTGGGATAGTTATGAACAACCCCAATCAGTCTATCTTTCTCTTCATGGACAGACAGCACTTACAGGTGAGTTCAGAGACACATGAAAAATAAAGTTATAAGGATCATGTATCAAGTCCTCTAACAATTACCATTTAATTTTTCCACAGACTCCAAAAACCAAGCTCACAGTTTTCAAGTTGTGCAGTCTCTGTCTCTACCTGCCACAGGATCAGCTCACTTGTTGGGGGGTCGGAGACATTGAAGACCACCTCCGTCCATACATGCCTGACTAGAAGAAATGCATGGAAGACGCCCCTTAAGATCTCGAAGCAAGTTGTCCTCATCCACATGTCCCTCAGTTGAATAGAATTGAACTCGTGCTTGGAACTCTCCTTTTTGTTAACCACTCATTTTCAGTTTGAGATTAATTTAGTGTTTTTTTTTAATCCCTGTCTTCAACCAGTTTGGTTTGGGTCATCCATTCTCTTTGATCAGTTTTTATTTGAACCTGCATGAACATTGATTTTGAGTGGTTGTTCTTTTGGAGCAGCACTGTCAACAATACCAGTCACTGAAGGAACTCTTTGCGTTAAGAAAACAAAATGACAAAAATGTGGAAACCATTAACAGGTTTTTCAGATGTGGTCCTCTTGTTTTGGACTGGTTTTAACATCAGTTTTGTGACGGATAGTTTGATATGATAGAGGACAAAGGAGCTTGGGTAGTCTTTCAAAAAAAAGGGCTTGTATTACAAAGTGAACAATACTTGTTAAAACTCATTGGTGTAGGCATTGCTTCTTATTCTGTTACTTAGTTTTCGCTGGACATTTTAATTTGAGTGTCATTCCTTGCCTGTAATATGACAAACCTTATTTCATATTGTGTAATTTCTGGAGGAGAGGGACGGAGATGTGGGGTGTCACATTGACAAACTGTTGTCTTAGGAATTATGATGCTTTTTTTGGGTTAAAATGATAATTATCACCAAGCAGTTCATGCACTATATACATACAATCTACTGATACCAGATTTACCCTTTGGTGGCGGGTCTGTGTTGGGAGACTTATGTTAAAGCTCATATACCTAATGAGAAATTTTAAGTATATTGAGATGGATCATTAGATTTGATTTTCTTTAGTAAGAACTCTCACAACAGTTCTGTTTCTATCACATTGCTTGGGGCCTGAGTATCTTTAAGCCACCTTTATTGTCATGGCATAAAAATCATTACTTTCTCCCCTTGATGTTCACATTAAAAGGGGAGGGTGGATCTCTGTCTTTCTTGATGTATCCATTGTTTGAATAATTCTCTTGAAATAAACACTGCTGAACATATCCTAACACAGTGCAAAAATAAGTTTTTGTGGTGGAGTTTATTATATACCATAAAGAAAATGTAACACTGTTCACACAACAAACATAATTAACTACCAAGGTGTTTGGTGTGTCTGCCCTGAGCAATAAGTTTCCCAGTTGCCTTGTTTGTAAGATCTACTGTTGCAAATGCCAAAGTCCTTCCTTGTTTTAAAACCTGTGCAGTGATCAGGACGTCTTCTCCAACTTTAGCTGCATTCATGTATCTGTAAATAAATACAAATAAGTGTTACGAAGAATCTGTCCCAAATAGTAATAACATTTCTACATAAATGTAGGACAAATTTCATCATGCAAAAAAAACCCTCACGTTATATTCATGTCGACGCTGACTCCAGGTGCTCCTCTCTCGCTGTACATAATGGCAGTAGTAGAGATCACATCTACTAGGGTGGCTGTAAGCCCCCCGTGAAGAGTCCCTCCTCTGTTCGTATGCTCTTCCTCGACTTTCATCTCACACACGACTTTCCCCGGCGTTGCGGACACTATTTCAACCTAACAGCAATGTGAGGGTTTCATTAAACCGGTTAGGCTGCATATCAAGACACACCAACTTCGTATATCTCCAAGGACAATCTTAGGACAATCTTAGACTTGCGATGATCGCTTTACCCTTACCTTACTTAATACGCGGTCAAACCCTGGACTGTCCACCATTGCTCTCATGATCTGCTTTAAGGAGTTCAGAGACAGGGAAACCATTGCTGATAATGCAGTTACCAAAATATAACGAAGGACAAGTTGACACCAGGAACAGTTTGACAAGTGGCGCTAATGGTACACAAATTAAGAGCATTATATATTGTTCCCATTTTAACAAAAATGACCTCTTAAAACAAATGAGAAATAACACATATACATTTTATTATTTATCACATTGTGACGTATATTCGCACACATTTTATATGAATATCAATTTATATGATATTTATAAACTTTAAAGAAACTTTTATTGTGAAATGAACAAGGTACGTCTCTGTCTCCGGAAAGCCGCTATTCATAATATCCTCAATTCCACCCGGAATATTTTTACGTTGCACCTATTTACCTGCTGATCCTATGACGTAATTTATTAAACCGTATATAATACTTCAATATCAGGCAACAGCGCTCAACAAATGTCTCCTCTGGAGGAAACGAGGACGAGACTTTGCGAGAGTTTACCTCCATCTCTGGATGGGATAGTGTTGTGGCTCAATGTTATCTCGCAGACAATGAGTGGGACATGAAGGTACTGGACCTGAATTTATCGGGGATGAAACTTGACCCAATCATATTATTTGTAGTAAGAGAAAAAGATGATGTACACCCTTTGAAAGTCCCAGTTGCTTGTTTTTTTGCCCTGAAAGTAAAATAAAATCTTAATTCCTCTAGAGAGCCCTGAACGCTTTCTTAGAGATTCATATGGATTCCGTGTTTCATGATAAAGATGCAGAGGATCATGAGTTTGCTTAGACTTGTCACAAGCGCTGTAAGTTATTTAGAGACCACTAGATGTCCCCCTTTTCACGTGTTATGAGCAAATGTAAGTTGTATCCGTCTCTCATTTTCTGTAGCTATACATCAGATGTTGTTTTTCTACAAGACCTCATTCCAGTTTATATTAAGTATCGTAAAAACATGCTGTCAGCTACTTGTTTTTACAAGGTAAGATATTTCTGTTCTTAATGTTGCTACTTATGAGTTTATTTACAAACTAATGAAATTCTTTGTCATTAAAGGGCGTGAAAGATATTTCACAGGAATGATACTGAAGAAATCAAAAATGAAACTTTTGGAAAGTGAGGTCATTTGTTATCCCACAACACAGATGATGAGAAATCTGCTAGTTGCTCAGGTGAGTTTCTGACATTCACCTATAACATTGTATTAAAGGATGGTGAAGGGAAAAGTTGCCGCTGCTTTGTAGCTGTAGCTAAATTAATCATCATTGGTATTTCTTGATCAAATGAGAGATATTTATACTATTATTATTTTTACGTTTTCTGGAACTTTTCTGGAACTAACAAGATATGCGTCTCTTACATGGTTTATTTGCCCTTTATTCTCTGTACACAAATGAATCATTTTAAACTGTTTTGTTTACGTCTAAAGGTCACTTTTATAGGTATAAAGTTGTACTTGACTTTAATAGGTATAAAGTTGTACTTCACACCTGGAAAGCTGTAAACACCAGTCAGAGGAGAGAATGAAGCAGCTGCGGGTTGTATTTCATAAGATAAGAGAAGTGCCAGATGATGTCACCATCCTTTTGGGTGGGGATACAAACCTCAGGGACTCAGAAGTTCTTATTTGAGTCTTTAAATAAAACCGTTCATAGAAAAATACCTACTTGTTCGTTCTGTTCCATGATTTAGTGATTAAAGCACATGACATGTAGCGCTCCTGAAGAATATTCCATGTGTTTGTAGATGATAAAGGTTGGAGGTTTGCCTCCAGGGGTCTGAAATGTGTGGGAACAGCTGGGCAAACAGGAACACTCCAGATACACCTGGGACACCAAATCAAACAGTAACAAGACTGTGCCTTACATCAGCAGATGTCGCTTTGACCTCATACACCTTAGGTCTGCTAAAATCGGGCCAAAATTCACTCCTGACTACATGGTCATGGTTGGAATGGAGAAACTGGGCTGCAACTGTTACACCAGCAATCACTGGGGAATTTATTGCACTTTCAATACATGATTACTGTGAACAAAAAAGTGCATTTGCCACAAATAAACTTCCATATAGAAAGGGTATTTTGGGGGAAAGTTTAAGAACCAAACAAATATAAATAGTTGTTAGGAAGAATTTTAGGCAATCCTTTACTCCTATTATTCATCCTAAGGATAAGTAATACAGTTTGCTTTTTTACCACATTTTCTGCTTTTTTAAATTGTGGAAGTGTTGCTTGTATTGTTTAATGTAAATAAATATGACCATGATTTATTGTTTTAACTGTGGTAACACTGTGTAATATTTTACCCTAATTGGTCAGTATTTTTCAAACTTAAAACCTTAAATGTCTAAATGGCATAAACCATTATATGTCTAAATAATATAATCAAAGCTTTTAAACAAAAACACATACATATATGTTTATATACATATTCTTATATATTTGTACAGAATTATACCATGTAATAACCATAATGATAGATCTCATCCTGTAAGCCTTTAATGTTAAACCTAAGTATGTTGTTTGCTGTATTGATGCAAGATGCTTAAACTGTTTATATCCCTGTTTATACCAGGGATATTAAAGCTATGGCATTCTATTGACCAGGAAAGATAGTCTCTTCATATTTCTGCTACTGTTTAGTTAACATGTAGCTTAATAAGCAGTGAGGTCATACTAACTGTCCTAAATTAGCTGAAAGCATATAAGTGTCAAGGCAGCAGCTGTCTTAGGCAGGGTGGACATGTGATGCCAGACAACCTTGAAATGCACCCCACTGCCAGGGCTAATAAACCTTTGCATGGTCAGATGTGTAAATAGCACATCAGAACCGGGTCAAACTGCTACAGGTTCAAAACAGATCTGGCCACAGGGTCTGTATGACTGACTTACATTGAGTTGCTGCTTGTAGCACAAACACTCTCTCTCCTTGCCCCCCGTCACAGATAACATTCACTGCCACTTCATATTTAAAGGACCGGTTTTGTAATCAGTTTTCCTACAAACATCCTGCTTATATTTACTGACAGTGGAGTCAGTGAATAGAGTTGTGCGAGATTTACACACAGTTGAGATGAGAGATGTTAGCCAATCACAATCCCCTCTATGGTCATCACTCTACCACATTGAATTGATTTGACACATGGCTGAGAGCTCATGTTATTTCAGAGTAGAGGATAGTGGCACTTTCAGATTAGCCCTTTCAGTTCTGTGAAAGGACATATCAATAAACTAAACCATAGAAACAACATGTTACACAATGATAGAAACAGGTTTGTTTGATAAGATATGGGGAACAGGTTTTTCCACTGATTATTGACGGTGGTGAAGCAGTCAAGGTTGTGTGTAATCTTATTTCATAGTTCACAATGCATGCTTAATACTACATAATGGTGAAGTTTGTTCCATGTCACTGTAATTCTGTAATAACATGGATTGAGAAGGAATGAGGGAGTTAATGGAAGCACATGACAGAAAATCACACAAAACATATCAGCAAACATGATGACTAGTTATATTTTCTAGGATGCGTCCTGTACCCTGATATACTGAGGCTAGTTATGTTAATAATAAAGCAAGATACTTCATTTTAAAGATTTTTATCTCATAACACTAAACAAGCATGATACAGTGATAAATATTCATTTACACATTGCAAAACGCCCTGTATTACAAAATACAATGTGAAATACACTTGTTAAATGCAGTAAATTAGCTGATGTGTCTTAATCTGAAATTACATTTATATCTTTTTAAATAATGTGCTGCAGACACAGCCTTGTCTCAGATGATGGTTTGCATTGTTGTATATTTCACTGTCATTTGAACCGCAAAATAAAAGACAAACACTGATTCACATCCTCAAATTGTCATTTATTTCTGTTTTTTTATTGACTCTTTTTGCAATGAATTTGTATAACACATTTTTGCACTTGACATCATAAGGGTCCTCAGATTTTAGTTAACAGAATTCCAGGCCTGTTTAGATTAGAGTTGGAACACATTGCAGGCAAGTTCACATTATAACGTCTTAGGCAGCGAGAGATACAAGGCAGGTTGACATCGTAACACAAGACCTGGATTGTTGGACCTCTCCAATGTAACTCAGAAGGCAAGTCAGCATGTTTAGCTTTAAGTTATTGCTAAATTCAGAAAACAGAGGGGCTATTCCATTTTCTTAACCCAAGAAATCACATATCAAAACCATTCAACCTTTTTACGATAAGGAATGTGTCCATTTGTGCACTGTTACATCTGCACTTGTCATAATAAAGACAGCTCATTAGAAAATCTTTCCTATTCATTTGCACAGACTCCGTATGTAGGAAAAAAAAGGGTATGTCATCGTAAAAAATTGCAATATCAATTTGAGCCCTTGTCAGCATTTTACTCAGACCCTGCAGTCCAAGCAGCAGCAAAACTATGACTGAAGATATAAATATGAACTAACAAGATGAGATCGTCCTTTAACATCAGCAACACGTCGTGTCTACAAACCCACTGATTGTCAGTTTATGGTTGAAGTTGTTAGCGTTGGTGCTCAAAACCAAAACTATAAATCACCACAGAGTGTAAATTTCAGGTTCTGAGAATTCCATCCTTGAGAGCAGTTGTTTCTTTAAAAACACACTTACAAACAAAACATGGACCATTGGAAACATCATTCACAACAGCAAAAGAATAAACACTATCAAATTAAAATAAATACTTTCCCACCGTTATACTGCTGTACGGCATAATATGATGTTAAACAGCACTAACGTGTTGAGGAAATGTGGTGAGAGGTATGCAAAAGTCAAAACAAAGTAGGTACTCGAATTCTGTGAAATTCTGTGCATTGAGGGATTTAATATTTGAAAAGTCACTCAACACAGGAGATACCTGGTGGAGAAGCTGTGAGCTCAGTTTGGCTCTAAGGTCATTAACAGAACCCTGCACTAAATGATACAGCCAGGAGCCAAATACGTAAGTCAATGCTCAGGAGTCTTGTGTTAATTAGGTGAATCTCTGAGGTGGCAATGACAGTTCTTATCATGATCAAATTAAAGAACTGCTAATCATTTTTAGTTGCTGTTTTCGCTGCGTTTAGTAGGTGTAACTGTACAAAAAAGGCCTTGTGCTGAATTATCACCATGTGCGCTTGAGAAACTTGGTTTCTATGCAGTAGCAAGTTGTTTTTAGCACGGTCTACAACACGTGTTGTGACACTTTTGCGTTTTAACCACTTTCATGCGAAATCTACAACACCAACACTTCATTATCTTGTAACCGCAAATACAGAATCTTACCACTTCCAGCTTTTAGCCTTTCTCATAAATATTCAATCTGAAATAGCCCATGTGTAAAATATTTCTTAGTGACAGTGACAAAATTCTAACAACGAATAAATAAAAGTGATATAAAATGGTAACAGCCCTGTAATAAAGCATTTGGTTAAATCATAGACAGAAGGCAAAGAAATGCAGTCCTCTCAATATGAGAATGAGATATTGAATGCGTATGATCATACCGTTGAGCTAATCATGCAGTATTTAAAGCTCCTGGCAGGACATTCATAAATACCAGGCGAAGAAAATTTCCTTCCCTCACATCTGGTTTTAGAAAACTACAGAGCCGGATTTCATCCATGTGGTACTGATAACATTTTAGACTGTAACAGTATATGAAAAAATACTCATCAAGCAATAATTAGTTTTTTTAAGTATAAAAAATCATTCTTCATTTATACCAAAAAACAGTATTTACAGAATAACAACAAAAAAAATGTAATATTGAACTTAAATATTAGTTGGGCCCTTTGCAACATCTAACTACAATTCTCTCACTCATGCTTTAGACATCCTATAAACTTTATATAATTTATATTAGTATCGTTATAAAGAAATTCAGAAAGAAAATGTACCACAAAAACCTATATCTTAGTCAATTTTTTCACTTTACTTTCAAATACTGGCCCAGGCTCCCAATCTTTGGGCAATGTTTCCATCAAAGGCTGATGACCCCTGACAGACATCTCCTCAGCTTTGGAAGTCCACAACTCTACCTCTATCACAACCAGAACAGCCGCCTCAGAGGGCTGCAAGACCCCAAACTTCCCACCGCAGCCTTCATCCTTCCAATAGATCTTCGCTTGGCATTCCAGTCAGAACAGCTGGATGGTGGTGTGAATGAAACACATCCTCAAAGGAAAACTGTTTATGTCACTCATCAGACTACATTGATTCCCCCTCCTGCTGCCGCTCTTTTGCTGCAGTAGTTGGAGCTGCCGTGATTGGCTGCGTTGCCGTTCATGTATGTGCTGTTCTTCAGCTCCATCTGACAGGCGGCAATAGCGGCATTCAGTTCCACTTGCGCTCGGTGCACGACATAAAACATCAGGCCGATACTGATGAAGATCTGATGAGGGAAACAGAGGAAGTGAGTCACAGCTCTGATGTGCTGACGGCTACAACTGAGACTCGTACACTTAAGCAATATTTCTTTTCTTTGGCTCATCTGTTCACCCTGCATCACTCAAAAATTCATCCCTGGCATCTAACATGTAATTTCACAATCTCAGGGGAGTCTGAAAGGGGAACTGGGCGATGGCTTTAGACAGACAAGAGCAAACACGAAGAGCTTTGCCAGTGACCATCTATAATTATGGTTTACTGAAAAATTCCACAAGAACAACTCCTGGAATCTGTAGTAGACATAACAGAAGTAGACATACAGATGCAATTTCACTTGAATTTTTAAGAAATAAGCAGACAAAACTGTGGAATTTGCAATATGATTAACAATTTAAGGATATTAACTGTTCTAAAAAAGGTGAATTAAAGTTATTTCAAAAACATTTCACAAATAAATAACCAAAACAACACAGTTATTGAGTTTGAAAGGTAAGGTACTCTTGATATCTTTAATATTGTCTGTTCCTGTCCTAAAGCATTTATGGCTGTCTGTAGTCTTTTATGACAGAAGTTTTGTGAAGTTCCTCTATTGTACTGTCTTGCAAAATATGTAAACACCACTGTTAGACAGCTTAAAGTACAGTTTTTGCAAGGTGTAGATGTTTAAGCAGAACTGCATTGGAGTTTCTTACTGCCAGATGTTTTTGTGCTGGTGAGGTTTTGATATTGTTAATCTCACCTGTAGACTGAACACAAAATATCCACTGATGCTCTGTTCAGCGATCACGTCCTCCATTGTGCGCAGGGTGGTGCCCAGATACGAGTTTAACAGTTGTGTTGGAAGAAGACCCACTGAGGAAGCCACTAAATAGTTTGGCAATGACACATCTGTGATCTGTCAAAGAGAACAAAAACTATTACTGGTGAAAATTCACTGCCTGCATGAATGTGCCATTAACTTTCTGTGGGTGTGACAACAGTCAATCAAGCTGAATTTCCTGTGTGTTGTTTACATGTATATTTATGTAATATGTGTGCCTCATTTAGATAAAGACACAACAATTAGACTTCAAACATAAGCAACTTAAAAAATTGCAACATCAAGCTATTGTTAAAAGCATTAATTCCCACCTTCCTTTCAGAGCAATTTCCACGCCTCCTTCAAAAGAACCAAATGACCTCTGTCTGAATGCACTGATTGGATGAACATTTTATGTCCTCCGCAGACAGATAAATGAACATATTCAGCCTATTTAGTGATTTTTACCAGCATAACAAAAATGTCTCCAGAGGAGTTTGCTTTAATGGTTAAAGCTATCCAGTTAAAATGTAACCTATAAACACTTAATCGTCAACCTGATGTTTCTAATGCTAGAAAAATGTCTGACAGACTCACAACAGAACAAGTTTAGTTCACAATACACATCTTTTAAATACTTTACATTCACAAGAACATAACATAACGTCTTGACATTCACAGGCACACCTGTGTACTAGTTGTACAACATGAACAAACACTCTCCACATGTGGCCTATAAATAAACACATTAATGGTTGTAAACTAAACTTTGAAGTCAATGTGATCATTATGTTCACACAACATTCAGACAGCTAAGCCACTTTTTTAATTAATTGTACAGACAGTATATTACTGTAATATTACATAAAACAGGAAGTTTAAGTTCAACTTATACTGTTCATAAATTAGGTAAAAATTACGTACTGGTAAGCTTCTATTTGTAAATGGCTGTCAAGCAGTATTTTCCCTTACTATGCAGACTTATACACTGTGTTAAGTTACCTATATAACCTAATGCATTCGGTTTCATCAGAAAATGCAGGGCACATTGTAATACAGTCGCTTATAGAATGTGCTTACTGAGGGTATGCGAAACACAATTCCAAGGTGACTTACTTGCTAAGAACTGACTGACATCATACCCTTAGACTGCGATTTGCCCGTTGTGTCACAACACAAAGGCAAAATAAAGCCAATTTGGCCTAAAAGACTTTGATGGTTTGACTGAATCATTGGGGTAAACACACTCTCTACACACTTGATGTAAATTGAATCGCCAACTAAACACTGAATCACCAACATAATTACTGATGTTACACAGTATGTCTGTAGACAGCATGAGTCTCTACTGGAGCAAGACTGCTGACTCAGTATCAGGTTTAAACCCAGGTAAAAGCAATGCCACAACTACAGAGTTACCCCTTGTGCTCTATCACTGTTGTAGATTTGAGCAAGATCCTTAACCTTGTAGTTGCTCCAATGAGAATGACAATGACAGCAGTGTAATGGGTGTCACCTTCAACCTAATGACTTTTCAATAAAATTAAACTAAGCTTAAATATTAAATCAGAGAGCTGGTGTTGTCAGTCCAAGCATAATTGTTCATTTTCAGCACCACTGAAATGCAGAAATAGATTCTAAATGTACAAATAAACAAACACTTGCTACAGATCAAACTAACATTTTGTTTGATAGAAGTTATTGCATGTAAATAATTCAGCCTGAACCAATACATCTTGTAATCTTCAATAACAAAACAACTACAGAGCTGGAAGACATTAAAATGTCACAACAAAATTGTCACAGCAAAGATATTCAAATTGTCAAAACATTTCAACTGTTCATTAAATAAATCTTGCAAACATTAAAAATAACAGTTAAATATGCTTCAGACATACACACTACAGCCTAGAGGGCAAGTTTAACTGACAACCAAACCAGTCATTCTTAACACCAAAGCAAGGAGCAAATTTGACTTGTAAATCATTATCATTAATAATTCCTTAAAGCTGAGTATGTAGGGACAGAAATGTTAAAACTATGTGACACTGCTGTCAATGTATTTTAAGCTGTTTTTAGCTGTATCTGTGTTTTTTTCTAACTTATGTCAGTTATTTATAAAAGTATTATGTTGGCAGTGCATTGCTTCTGAAGGTACAATCTACACTGAGACAGCACTGCTGACATAAAGAGTAGATGTGCTTGATTTAAATCTGGCTCTAAACAGGATGTCTTAAATGTTAAATCCCAGATAAGCTGGATAAAGTCACCTGGATGTCCCTTAAAGATTAACAGGGTCTCAGTACAATTAATTAAAGACCTTTGTGCCGTTTGCATTTTACAACAATACAAAAAAGCTTCAGTGATACAAGAACATCAAACAGATCAAGATACGAGAAACAAATACATTGCATAAAGAAATAAATTCAAATAAACAATTACATTTTCTATATAAATAAAAATTAAATCCCTGTAATTCTGAAATCATGTCACAAGATTTTGATTAACATTTTTTCATACATGAATATTGTAACTATTTTATGCCAATGACAAAATATGCATTATAAGGAGGTCTAACTTTTAACAACAACAAGCATTAATAATAAATCTAAGTTATGAATGGCTGCGACACTTACCGAGAAGACCGCGTTCTGGAGACCAAACGGAATCGGCGTGAGTCTCGCTAAGGCCACAACTTTGAGTCCGCTTCCACCCTCCACGACCCGAATGACAGCACTGAGCTGCTCGCTGCTCCCGATCTTACTCAAAACCCAGTCCGTCAGTAACCTCTTACAAACCACATGAGCTATGAAAGTCCCGATTAAAACCCCAACCATGACCAAACCCATCCCCAACACGAACCCATACAAATACCCGGCGGCTACGTTTAACACAATATACCCCCAACCGCAGGGAAACGACACTGTGATCAAGCCCACTATAAAGAGCATAGCTCCCACAAAACTGTCCAAACTCTCCACCCATAATAACACGTCCTTCAGGTACTGGCGAACCAGCGCTACCGATGAGAAGCACACAACGGTCAGGATGCAGGCCAGCAGGGCGCTTTTACAGCAACAGGTGGTGATACAACACGGATGTCTGAATTCAGGGGTGAAGGACACGCTTGTGTCCGTCAGGCTTTCGGGGTCTAAGTCTGGCTTCCCGTTGCTTGTTCTCTCATCAAAGACGTTGCAGATTAAGATGTCAATCTTGTCGCAGTCCAGCGAGTCCGGGGTCCGCTGCAGCCAGCGGCTCAGATGGATCTGCCCTTTCCCAGCAGTGTGCTTCAGGGCTTTCAGTAAACCCTGCAATGCCCCTGAGCTCCACATAACTACCCCTTCACAGAAGCGTCATGTAAGTTCATCAGATTGATTGGTCAAACAGTCCGACACGTTGCCCAGAAGTGACGACCACTTTGGGTGAACGACGTGTCTCAAGTAAACAAATCAGTCAAGTTGATCAACAACACATTTAATGAAACAGAGTTTTCAATAAAGTCAATAAATCTATAAAGCAATATCAAGCGATTTTATCTCGGAAGTACTGATGTGCAGTCGTACCATCTCAATGACTTCAAATCCAAACGTGTCATCTGCGGTTCGCCTACGAATGGCATACCGTCCCACCGCCCCATCACAGCCTTTACAACATCAGGGGGGGAAAAGCCCACCCAGACATCCCCAATGACCAGATCAGATAGGCGTGTTCAGATCTCTCCTGTTACAGCATCTGTCTTATAAATCACACACGCGCTCAACTTTCTAGACTCCAAGCATAAGCAAAAACCACTGCAGCACTGCCGTCCAGTCTCCAGCCCAAAGTCCTGCCGCACATCCAGCTTAGCATGTCACGTCTCTCGCTCCAGATAATCATATTGATAAGACGTGATTGTGGCGGTTACATTTGCCGGAGGAATTGTTAGGAATCGTCTCCGAAGTATTTACCGAGCTCACGTCCACATCGGTAATGGTATTTACGGGAAACGTTATTCATACCACTGTGTTTGTTTCCCAGCGTTCCTTGCGACATCAGCACGTGACCTCAGAGTCCCCGCCCACAGTGAGTACCGCGAGAACACAGAACAGCATCGCTGTGGGTAGAAAGTTGCGTTATATTAAAGGCAATGGTAGGTTGGTTAAGGTGAAATGTTTGCGTTTGAGGTTAATCGTAGACAAATTGTTGCTCTAATCAACTAACAGCAATTGATCTGTTAATGGCTCCATTTACTACCACGAAACCACGATTTGTGCACATAAGACATTTACCCTGAACCAATTCACACAAAGCCAATAACCTGAAGCATGTCTGAATGTTTCGGTCACACCGAACACATTTTTGTCTGAACACATTGATTTAAGAAATGCCAAACTTGCATTCCAAATCCTCAAAAAATTGTGTTTATATAAATATATAAAATAAGCCAATAGAATGATCCAATATAAAATCCCTGCCTAACATCCATTTTCATTGTGCTGCTTCCTGGGACTAGTAGTAAGTCTAACTGGCTGTTAAAACGGAACAAAAGTGTGAAGTACTTAAATAGGTTTAAAACTTTGTTGCGTTGTTGGTATTTTTGCCACAGGGTGTCGCTGCTGTCTCATTTCAAAGTCATTGAAAGTTTGTTATCAAACGTAAGACTTGTCGTCGGTCAAGTAAAGGCTGACATTGATTTTAAACGTTGTTTAGTTTTACAGAAATCGTAAGGGGAGGTGAAATTGGCTGATTTCAAAGTAACAAACTATATTTTTACTGGTGTGAAACACAAATGACCTAAACGGTGTCAACACAATCCTTCTTAAAGTTAGGTCATATTAAAAATGTATTTGTAGCGTGCGACGGTCACTGAAATATCGAGTAATTGTACATATTATTTCATCAGGACAGCTAGCTGTACATATTACATATATAAATAATTACTTAATGGTGTATTATGATCAAAACGTCTGGATACTCGTTATTGCTATTTTCCAATGACAGACTTTACTTAGAAAACATGACTACAAAACATTTACTAACATGAAGGCTTCTAAGAAAGCATTTATCTGTTGTTTATTCATACTGAGAGTATAGGGAACATGGCGCAGTAAAGCGCATGTCATTGGTGCTACAGTCTCAGCATCAGACCTGTGCTGAAGTAAAGCGTGACTCCACACTCCCGCATCAGCAGTGCAGGTCGTGCGTGATCAGTTTGCGTGCACTCGCAAGTGTGCGGATCAGGTTGTATTTGACCAGAAATTGTTATTGTTTGACACAAGACACATGGATTGTTCAGAAGAAGCGCAGTCACTCTCAGACGAAGCTTGTACTCCTGTGGAGTTAAAGAAAGGGATGTCAATATTCTTGGATGTAAGTATGATTTTAAGAACCGTTTATTTTACTCGGTCTCACAGTTAATAGTTAATTTCATGATACGTGAACTAGGAAACTAGTCTCAAACTAGAGATTAAATATAACAATAAACTAAATATTTAGCTATAAGAAATTGTTGA
>JBAJNP010003657.1:0-38034 GCA_036877545.1 Yasuhikotakia modesta | reverse complement strand
CACGTACTTCACATATAAGACAAATAATGTCAAATCAATATTTCATGTCTATTCGTTTCCATGTAATATGGGAAATAATGTATGTTAAGTCTTAATCAAAAACACTTCTTCAGGATATTATAAGATTTCTCTGCTTTGTATTGTGCTTATGATCACCATATAACAGTGTGTCATAATGACCAGCTGACTGTACATTATACCTTTACACAGCATACAGAGAATACATACCGTGAAGTGTTTATCATGCAGGGTTGTTACTTGACATTTAGAGGACAGAGGGACAAGTGATATTAAACCCATAAATCTTTGTCCATTTAGCCAAAACAAGTATAGCACAGTGAATGAAATCGAGGCTGTCAAAAAGTTTGATAAATGCTGTCCAGATAACATTAACATTCAAGGCAAATATTGGCTAGAATACCCTCATGAATAAATAAATGATGTGCGTTTAAACTCCTTGATCTCGAATATTTTATGTGTTATTTAAGACAGGATTTTAGTTTATTGATGCTCTTCATGAAATGAATGCTTTTCATCAAATATAGTGTGTGTGTGTATGTGTATATAACACTATAGTACAATTATAGTATAGAACAATAGTGAGAACAGCAAAAATCAGTAGCCCCTTTTAAATTTCTCATTGGTGTGCCATGTTTTGCCATCACTGTTCTTTGTCAGTGTTTATTTTACTTTTAACATGTGCACCTTGACTAACCGCCATGAAATGACATTTGTTATCAGTGACGTCAAATCTAGATACATATTAATATGCCCTGTTTTTATTCAACACAAGCTGAGGAAATTTGAAAACTGTTCATTTTCAACAAATAAGTGAATTTGTTTAGCAGATTTGGTTCTGTGCACAAAGCTGTCATTATGGATTTTATATAGACTAGCCTCTGGGTGTTGTGTAGGAATAAACCCAATAGATATGTGAACATGTATTTGACAGGTGTCATAGCTTTATCGTGTAATTGACAATGTATTTTAGCATGTTTTGAACACCGTTTTAACCAAGGAGTGAATTTATTAATCAAATGTATTATTTAATTTATCATACAATTTATAAAAAGTGACCTTGATCTTTTAGCGTTTAATTCTAGCGTTTTGACAAATACATTAACCTATATCTAATAAACAACTTAATATTTAACACAGCATTTAAATCAATAAATCATTTTACTTGAACTAACAGTTGCAATGAATGAATGACATAAATATGAGGAGGCAGAAGAGGTGAAAGGGTGAGTTGAGCATAGATGGGTAAATTGATGAATGGACTTCCAGATGAAAAGGTGGTTGGATGACACAAGGATAAAAAAAGGTCACACCAACTGATTGATCAGACCCGTGTACTGCCAGCATCTACAGTCCCTTTGTAAACTAGCCACAATTACCAGTGTCCGTATATACACAACTGGCCATCCCAAAGCTTCAGTGTTCGTTTGTGAAGCACTTTCTCTCTTGCTTTCTTGTTCTTCCACTCCCCCTCACCACTTTACCGGCCTCCTCCCTAGTGGTTACCATGACAACAGCAGCACTGCACCATTCATGGACTGTAGCGGCAGCCACACTCCCTCCCTCTCTCTCTCTCTCTCTCTCACCCTCTGTTTGCGCTGATCGTTGCTCTCTCCAGTTCTGTCGAAGGCTTCTCCCATGCACGCTTCAGCTAGAAAAGGCCGTCTAGAATGAGTATTTAGAAGACAAGGAGTCAAGCTGCCTGAAGAAATGAGTGAATACGTGAGGAAGGAAAAAATAAGGGTGGACTGAGGGAGGAAAATAGCAGGTTTAACTTTACCAGCCCATGGTGATGTCTGTTAGTTTGTACAGTTTGTTTGGTTATTAATCCATTTGAGGGAAGACAATCCAAGGAGAGCAATTATTCTCTGACACCTTTCTGCTACGCTTTCTTCAGTAGTTTCTCTCGAACATTCATTTTATCACTGGATCTTTTGAACTGACCGGGCATTGATTCTAAGAGATTCTGAGAGATACACCTTGTGTGTGTCTGGACTTTGGGCTGTAGAACGTGTGTGTGTGGGCACACAGCGAGGCGTTGTGGATGAGCTGGCCATCGTTAAGACGGGCGCAGGGGTTGTGTGTGTCTGTTGACGGAGAAGGAGGACAGATCTACACCCGCCTTACAGCCCAATGCGGGATTTGGGTTGAGCATGGTGAGTTACTGAACCCCACCCTCTACGTATTTCCTTACCTAACCTTTCTCTTCTACTGCCTCTTTCTTCACATTTTTCCTCCCACACACTCATAAACACTCTCTATTGCTACTTACCTGTCCTGCACTTCCTGCGATCAAATGAAATGCATGAACATTGTGGGAGTATAGGGTTTTAATGGCGCTGTGATGGGTTGTTTAGTTTTATGCTAATGTTGCTCATATTTATCTGTGTGCTGGGTGTGCATTTCCATCCTTATGCCAAACTGACAGTCTCTTTCAGGTAGAAGATGTGGATTTGTTTGGGGCTGTAGAGTCCAGGCTGACTTTTGTGTGTAATTTAGGTGATACAGTTAATGCTGTCAGCTGGGCTGAATGAATTTCTTAAGATGGGTTGGGGTGTTTATGCTGCAGAAATGACAGGATGAAACTAATGATGCTGGTTGGAGGACCTGTGGGAGGTGGAGAGTACTGCAATGTTCTGCTTAGCTTGAGGGTTCCAACCAAAATGGACTTTTGTTTCTCATGCATGTTTGACCTTTGCATATCCACCATTTCAAGGGCTGGTACGTGATTGGTTTGTTGAATTGTGCCTGTGTGTTTGCAGATTCTTTGGCCATTTATTATATCTAAGGTTTCAAATGGCTGGATGTGTCTGTTAACTTCTCACTAGTGTTTCACTGGTATTTTGGTTAGAAGTGGTTATAAGAGGGTAGCGTTATTGCTACTGATAAATTAACATTTGATAAAGCTTAGCACAAATTGCATCCTTTATTGCAGTTCAAGCATCCTAAATTGTGGTATTTATAAGAGCAATTACTCTTTACAAGGTCATTATGAACAAAAAGAAAAATTAAAACTAATGGCTGGTGGATGTCATTGCTTTGTTATGTGGAATTTTGCCAAAGGTTGCAGACTCAAACAGGGTGTGACATTAGAACACAATGATGATGGAAAAGAAACTGTCTTGCTCTGCCACCCTTGATCCCCTCGAACACTGATCACCAGGATGATAATCAATATACCTCTGCAATTTACCTGTATAGCTCAGAACTACAATTTCTAGAGTTCACTTAAAATCATCCTCATTCCACTCCAAGCCTTTATGACAATCCTTCTTGGAACAAAAAATGAGAAATGTTGCATAATGTTTGAGCTGCTCCTTTTCATACAGTTAAACTAAAAGGTGCTTCTCATCAACACACTTCCAAAAATCTCACAATGCTTCATAAAGCAGTTCATAAGACATGTTTTCTATATGTATTACAAAAATTCAAAATTTCCAAAACATTTGTCAGGTTACAATCTGTCGTGCAGAAATAGTGATGTTATACAAAGCTGTCACGTAAATTCATAGACTCCATGCTCTCAGTTAAATCCATCTATAGGTAAACCCACTTTGAAATGAGACAAATAACGGTGGAAAAATTATGACATCATTTTCATTTATGAGTGATCTCTGTAAATATGCTGGTGCAGATTCTGATGGATACTAACAAATAAACATAACTTCTTTATAACATACATAACATATAAGGGCTTTGGTTCATTATCTCATTTTTGGTATCTGTCAGATCTACTGGTTAACAAGTGAGTTGCTTTCAGACTGGTATCTTACCTGGTTAGCCTAGTCACTGTGGACACTACTGTTCCTGTAACTCAGTTGGTAGAGCATTGTGAAAGCAAGGAAAGATCATGGGTTTTATTCCCACAGAACACACATAATGGTATGTTTACCTTGAATGCTTGACTGTAGGTCCCTTTGGATAAAAGCGTCTGCCAAATACCTAAATGTTTACAGCTTTAAGAGAAGCTTTGGGCCTTTGTCACCTAGAGATGAGCTGACTGACAAGTCTAAACTGCAAAGACTTTTAGGCTGTTGTTTAGCTGGACATGGCCACATTCATTTTTATTTGTAGACTAGAAATTGGCATTGTTTTTCAGCAGAAGTTTTTTTCCTGTGAAACATAAATCAGAACACAATGTTCTGTTTCAGTTTCTTATGTTCTCTGCTAATACACTAGGAATAAGATCCATTTTGAAATCTCGCCTCTCTGCCCTTTCTTTTACCTTCAAGGGTCTTTGGGACAGAAATATATAATATTGTTATTTTAAAGAAGTTGCCCAGGCAAATCTGAAGTTGCCCAGGCATTGTGTGGACAATTTAAATAGGAGGCTCATGTCCAATGTTTTCCAATGTCATGTTCATCTCAAATAGTTTTTGAGAGAAAAAAAACACAGGCTGTGGTCCAAAACCTAGTGAGCTGTCTAGCTGCTGTCAAGGCTGTGCATAGAAAGTAACTGTGAACTCCAAACAAGTAGTTCTTTGCATATGATAATTTAAATTGAGTTTGATGTAGGAATGTTGCTACAGGCAGTACTACCCAATATTATAGATTATTAACAAGATGCTGCACTTCTATTACTATGTATGGGGAAAAGTGTTCAATATGGCTGCTCTAGGGAAGGAAGTCCCACCTTCCAGTAGAAAGAGCCAATTGTTAATAAAACAGATGATTCTCTGGTGAGGGGGAAACAAAATTTATGGTGCAGTCAGTGTCAAGTTTAATAGTTGGTTAATATATTGTTTTATGGGGACCTTAGCTAGAGATTTTGGAAAAATCTTTCTTCTATTGAGGTAGATAGAACTCGGTCTTTATGACTGAAATTGCTTCCCGGAGGTGCAAACATGGCACTGGTGCACTGGTATTGCTCTGTTACGAAAAAAATTAACCTCTACATTCAATGTAGTATTAATACTGAAAGACACAATTAGATGTTGACACAAAAGTTCAGGCTTATTTAGTATATTTAGAATCAACATTTTAACAACCTCATCAGCAATCTTGTCATTTTTTGGATTTATTTTTTGTCACAATAGACTCTAGAATTGCTTTTTACACAAAGGAAATATCCAATACTGCCTTTTGCTGAAACTAGGTATCTTAGGAGGCAGCATAATTAAGACTGAAACAGCATTCGCATCAGTAGTGTGCCTGTGATGCCTTAAAATGCTGTCTCTGAAGGGAGCTGGCTGGGTTTGGCACAGAAAAAGAGATACCAGTAAAAAAAGCTTTTGAAAGAAAAACCCCACAGAATTAATGAAACCGTTCCCTGTAAACAGACGAGAAGAATAGAGAGATGGAGAAGGTGGGAGAATGGACGGAAGAGAGAGACTGAGTGGGAGCAGGAGAGGAAGAGGGAGGGAGAAAGAGAGAATTCTGCAGTGTGCCATTAATAGTCTTGATAATGATTTGCTTACAAAACAGAGCTGTGGGATTAACAGTGTGTTGGATCTTTCCCCACAGCTAATACTGGTGCTACTGAGCTGAGTTATCGTTCAGAAGCATTTGTGTGTTGTCACGTTAACATTATAGAGACTGACAATTTCTACAGTGTTCTATGTAATACATTTTGTTTTATATATAGGTTTACTGATGTGGGTTTTAATAATGGGTAATAATGGTAGATTTACTGATATCTAAAGAACAGGGTATCTGTTATGTACTTTTATGTAAACTTCAAAATTTAAAAATATGTGCCAACCCAAGGAGGAGGGTTTCTCGAGCTAAATCTTGGTTCCTCCCAAGATTTTGTTCAATCTGTTTTAAAATCTTAGAGCACGGAAATGCAAAATGGAGCAGGACTTAATGCCAAGTGTCTAACTGCTTTGGACTGCATTTTTATTGGCTTAAATGGAATCAAAGAAATAGTAGGAGATAATTCTAGAATGTGCGGTAATAAAAGCTTTTTCCAAAAAGGTCCACTACAAAGCCAAGCAACTGGCCCCAATTGTATCACTTTCCATACTGTCTAGTAGTTAAGCAGTGCTAATATAGGGTATTGAACTTTAATGGAACAGATTTTGTTAGCGTTAGCATTCGGTAAGAGCCACGCCTGTCTGAGTGACAAAACAAGCGGATCAGTGCAGCTGCTGGGAGCACTCCATGAGGAACTCCCTTTGCTCTCATCCATTTTTCATGTTGAGCTGGAATAATTCTCACCAGTGACTTGTGAATAGGCCTAAATATGTCTGAGACGTTTTTGTACTTTGCACGCATGATCTTACTCTGTTAGTACGTCATTCATTCTGCAAGTAAATCCAGTTGCTTTCCAGATATCCCTTTTCTTTGATCATTCTTTTCAGTGCTGAGAGAATAGCTTAACATTTTAAATATATAATTATTTAAGCATTATTTTACATTAATTTAACATTATTTAATAACAGGAATAAATTTGTATGACTGGCAGTCAGTCAAAAAATGTTAAACACTGACATAAAGTCAAGGTCATTTGCTTGCGATAGTTAAAGGTATAATTCATATCATATCTTGTCCACATTATTCACCTTTTACCAGTGAAAGTTGCTTGATTAGTCAGCAGAATGCCTAAGCAGTTTGTTGTCATACAACGAAAGTACTGGACGGCAAAACTCATAATATAACTGAATTTAAAGAGAAAATTCAACTTCTATCATAATTTACTCATAATTTATATATTCATTAATGGATTGTTATTTAGCTAAATATAAAGCCTGCCTTTTTCTACATGAGTGGATGGCAACCAGGGACATTGGGACTTTATGTTTATAGTAGTGATGGCCTTGATGTGACAATAGAAAATATATTTCGTTATTTTAGCGTGTTTACACCGTTCTGCTTTTTAATTATCAGACAGAAAAGACTTCAGTGCACATTAAAGATACCAATGATCTATTTGTCTACTGTGACAAGCCTGTATTAATGCAAATGCTGGGGCAGATGTCACAGTGCGATCATGGTTAAAAATGGTTTGAGATGTTTATGCAGCACTGTAAATGAATGTTTTTCTGTTTATCTGGAGAATGTGCGCAAGGACCTGCTCCAGCACCCATCCTCTCCCTGGTTACCATAGTGATCTGGGCCGCACATTCATGATGTATCAATGCTTGCTGTGTAGCACAGAGTGTGCTCTTAGTGTGTTGTCACTGTGTGTGCGTGTGTGGACTGCCCACAGGTGTGAGTGTTGTTGCTCACTCTCTTTGGCTGTCAAAGGCAGGTTTCATTTTCACACTGTTTTTTACAGTATTTTATGCTGTCGTGTTCGATGCCATTGCATGTAATATTACTGTAAAGCAAATATTACAACATCTTTAGTGTTTTTTAATATCCAGCTGATGTATTCGCTGAATTTTTTTAAAGAAATAAGCAGAAGCACATCTAGTCAGTTAATGAATTATTTCTTATAATAAAAACATTTTTAATAAAATATATTGACTGATATGACCTGTTGAACTGGAAACGAAAATTAATGGAAAAATGTGTTTGAAAATAGATCCATTAGTTATAACATCCACTAGGACTGGGCATAAACATTTAAATTTATATATTTTTTAATTTTTACCTTAATATTTATGCTGATAACACCACTGCATTTAACTTTATATAATAACAAAATTCCTGTTCATACTTCATTAAAAGCTTAGAGATATTATGGTATTATGTGTATTACCATGGTAATTCTGTAGATGGTTCGTTTTCATTACACAGCAGGTCTGAATGCCTGGGCAGTAGATGCAGCTACCGCATTAAATAGCAGCACATAATTTTAATATCCTTTTTCTCCTGTGCTTTTTTCACAATCAACACATGAACTAGAAAGATGTAATTTTGATTAGCTCAACAAAGCCACGGTATTTGGTCCTCACTGCAGAGATTAATTATTTGATTTGTGTGGATGCAGGAAGGGGACGCATGCAAATACCAACTCGCGCTTAGGTCTCCAATAGCTTCACTGATACTATTAACTGTTTTTGTCAGCCTATTAACACAGGGGATAAGCTAACCATCTTCTGTCATGGTGTCAGGGAAATCCAAGTTGTGTAAACGACACCCAGACATGATGGATGTCACACCTTCTCAAAATATTCCCTCATCTTTCTGTGCTCTGTCTCTTTATTTTGTATTATTCTTTTTTTGCACTTGCTGCAGATCCTCTTGAGACAACAGACACTTTCTTATGATTTCTTCCACGTTAATTTTTTCAAGACTTCAGGGAGAAAAGAGAGCGATGTAGGGATTTTTCTGGCCGGTACAATCCTGATTTTTTTTTTGTGCTGCTGTAAGTCAGTCATATTTTGAGATTATGATACCATCAATCATTGTAGTTACTTTTAGAATTTTATTTTAGACTTTTGCCCACCATTATATTGTCACAATTTATACATGGGTGTTTTATTTTTGCTCAGTTTACTGTGGCTGTGTTAAATTTGTTATATACTGTGTATTTGGATATGGATCTTCATATGCACATATTATCTGTTTCCACTCTGAAATCAAGCAAGAAGGCAGCCAAAGTTTTAAAAGAACCAGGACCCTCTCCCACCAATGAAATTTTCATTGTTCAGCAGATATCTACAGCAGAGTGCATTGCAGCAAAATATTGGTTGCATAACACAGCCTCACTTTTACAAACCTGTACAAAACTTTTACCAACCTGAACTACAGTCAGAGGTTTTGTAGTGTCTGATGTGCCATAAGAATAGACCATAAGCCCTATAGTGTACGTGCACCTAATACAACCTTCAGCCTTATTAGGACTGATCATTTTAAATCCCTTTGATGTTTATCATGTTGCTGTAATTTGAGGTGTTTAGAAAAGGCTTAAATGAATCTTTAGTAAAGCTAAATTCTGTAGTTTCAGAAACTTTATCCAAACAAAGCTCTTTGTGTTGCATTGGGTTGTAATTACATCATCACAAATCAATTGCAAGTCAATGCAAGATTGCAGCATTTATATATTCGATCACCTCATTGTTTATGTTGAACAGGCTGTATGTTTTTGTTTCTGGTCTCATGATTGACAGAAATCAATATAAATAATTCTGTTGTTCTTATCTAGTTCTTTTATTTTAAAAGTCATTTAGAGAATTGGCTAAGAATGAAATTATCACAGGCTGCACTATTTCTCAAGCAGGTGCAGTAAGCCATACAGATATACATTTGCACTTGCATACACACACTTACACCCACCATTAAATATGTTTTTATGTTCCCTGATGACCAAAAATCACTCATGGTGACAAACTTTTACGGCCAGTTTTCGTCACAGCTCTTGACCTCAAATGAACTTGAAAAACACACTCACAAACACACACACCAGTGTAGCCCAAGTACTGCTGTCAGAAATACAGCAGATGTAGCTACATTTGTTGATACAATGAACGTCTTTATCTGAATAATAAGGACGTATTTGTCATGCTTTGCTGAACACTTTCTTGAATTTGTGTTTCTGCTTGGAAATTAGTCTTACAGACTTAATCTACACACTACAATCAAATAATTGTTAGTTCTGACAGTAATCCGGACTTGAAGAGCATTCACTGTGTCCCAGTCTCCCAAAATGTCCCAACATCAAATTTCACACCACAATCAAAGACAAGAAATAAGACATTTTGTTTTGATTATTTAAAATGAAGACTTTTAAGATTATGAATTTTATGTGATATTATTTTCATGACAGTTATGCACATTCCTCTGTAACTGTAATTACCGTAATGTAAAACAATGTCATTCTCACTATTTTATTACAGTAATGAGAATCTAATGATCATCACCAGTCAGAATAATGAGAATTATAAAAAAGCATCTTATCTATCATTACAGTAATGAGAATTTTGGGGAAAATATGCTTAATTGTCAGGAACATAATGGGGCAGGGGTGCTAAAAATAAGCTTCATTTGGACAAGCAAGAAATGTATAGAAATTAGTTTTTAATTATTTTCAAATTTGGGGTAAAATGTGTCTTGGATGTTTTCATTATTTTTTCATTCATTGCCAATACATTTTATGAACTAGCTTACATAGAGCTCTGGACTATATATATGCATTAAAAACACTTTGTAACCCTGATATACTCACAATGAAGTTATTTTTTGTTCTTTTGGGTAAAAAGAATTAAGTAAAAGATTGAATATGTTCATATGGAAACAATATTTGCATAGGTAGAACTATAGGTTACACCTAACTATTATTGGGCCTATTCCAAGAAGTTACAACAGCTGTTACATAATTCTCCTTTTCACTTAAGCACACTCAAAAACACCAGTTTTGTAAAGTGTAATGATATTATATTCATGCATTTTTTGTTTATTTGATCATTAAGTACAGTGCTATCGAAGTACCATAATACAGCCGCCTTACTTCATGTAGCTGTAAATTTGTATCAAGCTAAACACTTCGATATTAAGATTATGTGGGAATAAACATTACTGAAAATGGTATTGTAAGCGTTGCAACAGTCATAAATTTCTGTTTGTATTTAAATATGCTCAGCATAAGGACTTTTATAATTACAGAGATCTGGTTTATGATTGTCAAGGGTCACATGTTGATGTTATCCACACTGGGGATGGAAGCACAGCCTGCTGTTGGTATTGAGGAATCCGTCAGTGTGTGTTCTGTGTGAATACTTCACATTTTGCTGTGAGCTGGTTTTAAGTTCAGCTATTCCCTGACCATCCAAACTTCTTGTGGAATGTGGTTGGAGTTATGCTCCATCTTGACCATGATTATATTACAGAAAACACATATTAAGAAGGTTTGTAGGGAATTTTAACTAGAACTAAAGTTGGGTTGGTGATTGTGAAGTAGATAGATAGATATATACAATGTATATAAGTATATACAATGTTTATTGATTGTATATACTTGTTTACCAGAATGATTTATAGGCTGATCATGGTTTTTGTTGCATAGCAACCTTCAGTTTATGAACTGTGTAGTGGAAGAACGATACTTAATGAATTTGCTTATTATTTTTTAATTATTATGTGTAATGAAATGTTTTGAGCTTTATATTTTCATTATGTGTTACAAGCAATAAGACATTTGCGTACCATATTGTAAATGTAATCACATCAAAGGAGTGACGTATTGGCTGTATTAACTATAAACCATTTAAGTATAGATTCTTGGTCTGTAATCAAATCACATAATTACGTTTTGGATATGAAATAATTATTAGATGACTGTATTTGTTTCGACCCATCATATATTCTTTCAAAACAAAACCACTGGTTTACTATTTGCACACACGCACACACACACTCTAGGACTTAATCCATCTGTTCGCTGTTCTCTGACCTTGCCTTGTGACCCCACTCTGTCATCACCACCCTTCACTTTTGCTGTGTGTGCATGTGCTTTGTGCTTCTGTACTTCATTAATTATACAAAATCTCATCTACACATACCTGGTGGGAGCAGTCACATCTACTACTGGAACCGGTTCTTTCTGTGGTGTTGGTGTCTGATATTGGTGACTTAAAAGGTTCTTATTTAGGTTCTAGTTTTGGTTCTATATAAATAGCCTATAAAATCCACAGAACCTGTGGAAAAAGACTCTATGGACTATGAAGGGTAGTCGCTTTACAGTGACTTATCACTGACACAGTGATAACTGTATCAGCGATTTGGAGTCCTTCAGCCGTATGCAAGGAACATTCTGGTTCTGTGTTATCAGTGTTGACATGTTATCATCCGGCAATTGTTAGTAAAGCGGTATCAACTGAGGCACTGTTTTGTTTTAGCTTGTGAATTTGCTGTTACCTATTAAAACACAAGCATTTTTGTTGTACTTTAGATATGCAACTGGCCTGCTAGAATTATTTGAACAGTACTATGATGTATATAATGTAAAAATAATTCCCTTCATTTTGTTCGCATAATTATAATATGTAAATATTTCTGGAAAGCTGGAATGTAACAAGCCATGTTGTAAACAGCTCTGTACATTAAACTGGCTTAAGTAAATCCCCTAAATTATGGATATGTGTGTTCAGAATACAAGAATACTCCCAGACCTGTAACAGTTGTCCTGGTTTTAACCATAAAACATGAAATACAGGTTTTTTTCATTAAAGTAGAATTGAATTTTTTTAATTTTAAATAGTGTTGCAGTTCTCAAGTAAACAGATTTGCAGATTTAAAGATATTTTAATTCACTTTTAAGTGCTGTCCAAAACAAATCATGTTTAAACAAGAATATCATTTTGTCATACTTTGACACTATACAATACACACTACAGCTCCTTTTAAATGTTGGTTAATAAGTTAATAAGTGATATTTGTTTATATAAATTAGAACTGCTGAACCAAACCCCAACCCCTTGGTGTGTGTAAATAGGATTTTATGTTTTCCCACATGGTCCAGTCTGTAATCATTTGGTTATATGCAGAAAATGTAAACATCATTTTAGAAGATTTTAAATTTTGTCCCAGAGTGACCGAGGTTTTTAAGCAAAGAGTCTTCTGTCCTCTGTGCACCTGGTTCTCTTCACCGTCTGCACCCTCTCCACCCTCTGCTCCCCTCATCTATATTCTAGTCATGTGAAAATCTAGAGTGGTTTGTCTTGGGCTGTTTTGAGAGCCCAGTTAGTGGACTCTGAAAAACAGTGTCGATTTTAGCTTCTCCTCATCTCTCTCCCATCCCTCTCAGTGCTGCCATACTGCCAAGCACTGCGATGCTAGCAGCACACTGCAGTGTTGCGGCAGCGTGAAGCAGTATCTGGGATTTAACATGGGAAAGTTTGGCATGTAGATCATTCCTGGGGAAAAATAAACTAAGAATGAACTGCACCTGCCTGACAGGTGTTGTTTATTTGAATGTACTCTGCATTGTTTTAGCTTTGATTCACAAAAGGAATTGCACAACACAGTGCAATTCTTCACCTTGAAGGTCCATTTTTACAGATGCAATTGACTGGCACCATTTTAAATATTGATATATAACTACCTGAATTGGCTCTTGCCAAAAGTGGTTGGAGCCAATAGCCTTGTGGGCTGTGCTCCAGCATATTGTGCTGTAGTACTCTGAGGGACCCAAGTTTGAGTTCTTGCTCATGGTCCTTTTCTAATCCTGTTTCCCTCCCATTTCTGTCATTGTCTCCACTGTCATGTCAAAAATAAAAACAGCCAGCAAAAAATACAAATAAAATACCAAAAGTGAAATGCCTGGATAAGTCTATTATAATTTAATCACTGATGAAAACTATTGCTGCTGAGAGAGATATTAAAATATAAACTAACTTTCTGCAAGAGGTACAAAAAAACTGACATTTGTAAATAAAGCACATTATATTATAAAAATCATATGCATAGAAAGGATGTGCATTTACAAGAAACAAGTCTTAACAACTTAATTTAAATATTTTTTAAACCAGTATATAAACCAGGCTGGTCAAGTTAGACTGTTATTGTTAATGTTATTATGTTTGTTGGTAACACATTGATGTAACATTGATGTTTCATGAGTACACTTCAAAATGATTCACCAGTTTAGGTAACATTAGTTATGAACTAACGATTAATCTATTGTTAGTTCTGTTAATGTTTAAGGCAATGATCAATTCTTCCACAGCATTTATTGTTCATAGTTAATGTTAACATCAACATTTTTTTTTAAATTAATTAACTAATTAATTTTTTAAATCAAAAGTTGTAGCTGTTACTGTTGTTTAATGCACATGAATGAACAATAAAGAAATGTGTTGCTATTAACTAACAATAACTAAGGTTAATTTAAAGCTGTAGAAAGAAATTGCTCAGTTTTTGTCAGTTTATTTGTCAGTTGTTAAATTGTCAGTTTAGTTAATGCATTAAATTATGTTAACAGAAGGTATCTCATTGTAAAATGTTACCATCTATTTCACTTTCACCAGCATTGCTTGTACCTGAAACATACAATGATGGGCCAGGGAAGGGCAAGGTGCATATTGCAAGGTTTTGTGTGGAAACGACACACTAAAGTGACACAGATGTTTAGTCCCTCTTTGTATCTGTCTAAGCTGTTAGGTTCACCATGGTGACAGTATAGTTCAGGACGATGTCTAACCTTTGCAGATGTTGTACTGCCACACAGTGCGCAGGCCGGTGTGCAGTTCTCCTGAGGCACAGCTGCAATGTGCGTGCGAGACAGTTGAGTAATGACTGGAATCACTTACAACCGTGAGTCAGCTGGCCTCTACTGAGACTTTTTGTGCCTGTTTCCATTATTTTCTGTCTTCCTCTGTCATCAGAGACACACTGTTGTTTAGGATGCTGCTCAGTATGATCTTTCACTACCTGCGGTGATTCTGAGAAGATAAATCCATACACTGCTTCTTACGGCAAGCCCTTGTGCCAGACCTCAAATATCTCGTACTCGCACCTGTGTCACAACACTGGCATTTCATGCCCGACGGGCACTCCCGCTGGGCAAGCATGCGGGAAAAGAATTTTACACGCGTAACAGACACACACTCTCTCACCAGGAGAGAGACAACATGCTCACTCCCGGAAAACTACAGCCACCCTTCCTACTGCACAGCCTGTTGCCATAGCAACCATCTGTCTTCTCTGTAGCACAGGAATGTAAGGATGACAGGAGGGAGGGGGAGGAGAAGGTGGTGGTTCTGGGGGAGGGACAAGGAATTGCTTTATTCTCCAATTTGCATTCCCTCCTTCAACGGGGGATGCTGGTCATTTCTGTGTAACGTCCAATGAAATACCAGAGTACATATGTTGGATAATCTTTCATTTCATAACTCCATCTCTGGCTCAGTTCATGTTGCAGTTATTTGCTCTGATCATGAGCGAAAGTTAAGAATATGACAACAAGAAGTAGTACAGTTTTCAGTCTCACAGTAAAGTCACACTGTTCTTTTCAATTGCATATATCTTCAGACAATCATCACTAATACTGCTTATATTTTGAGTTAGAGATTTAAACACAGCAGTTATTAAACTTTAGCCAAAGCTTATTCTATTTATACTATAACTCATTCTTCTGATATTAATGATACTGTATGATACTATACCTTAAATAAATGTTACATAAAACAGTAAAAATAATCCCATAGACCTGCATTAAAAGAAGTAGTATCTAGATAGCTGACTGTTGTATTTAGGGTGGGCTCTTTTCAATTGGGTGAATAAGCAACCACTTAGCAACACCCAGAACACCATAGCAACCATGAAGCAATGCCCTGGCAACCACCCAGAACAGCCTAACATCCTGGCGCCGTCACATTCTTCAGAACAGTAACATTATTATCTATTCAAAAAAGTATTTCATGTGATCTTACATGAAGAGAAAGTTTCAAAGATGTGCGTTTCAAAATGTTCTTTTTATTCTGCGTAATGAAGCCTGTGTACGTGAACACCAGTACATGATGTGTATCCTATACATAGCTGCAGCGCAGTGTATTTAAGGTAGATGCGTGGGTGCTGTGACTCTCTATGTTTAAACGCATTTCCATCTCCGACTTTCTCACAGAAACCTGCACACAAACATGCACCGAATCCACACAGACACACACAAACACACACACACATTCCTTTTTGTATAACTGACAAATGCAGCGACTGTGCTGCGTTTATTTCATACATATTTCCTGAAACATAATAACATGGTATTTGTCATTGTGAATGCAGAATACTTTCAGATCTGAATCATGATGAAATGTGGAGGTCATCACCTTATGCTTGATGGAGTCTGTATTGCCTGCCAATCAGGTTTGTCCTGTCCATTACACAGACTGGCTGGATGCATTTAAATTTGGTTCAGTGTGAGAATAGTATCATTGTGCTGTATCACATAGACATGCAGGTTTAGAGTAAGTACTCTTTAACAGTACTGTCTTATATGGAAACAATAAGCTTTAAAAGCTATTTTTAAGCTTTAGGTCTTTGAATTTATTTTACATAGGTAGTAAATATAGGAATAGCTCATGAGTAGTCAGGTATGAGAATGACTAGTTTCTCTAGGTTTTTTTGTATTTATTTTAGTTTTATACTTGCTTTAATTGGGGGCTGACTAATTTAACTTGACTAGCAATTTACTAGCAAAACCTGATGACATTTTTTTAAGAATTTCTTTCTAAATGCTCCACCACCAAAAGTCATACATGTTCAGATGGGCCGTTTTTCTTGCGCAACATTTGCATCCAACCATGAATGTTGTTTTTAAACGCCCACTAAAAAATGTGTCCAACTGGGGTCAGGTGAAACTGGAACCAGACCAATTTTCAATTGTTTGGTGCCTGTTATGCCCCAAATACTATTTGAATTGCCAGCTTTCTATGTTTTAAGATATTGCTCTTGTACCCATTGAGTGTTGTTTTGTTAATCTCGTTCCCATGATGTTTTGGCGTGTTAATATGACAAGCTTGTGGAGGGTGTGTCTGCCAGACAAGTTGAGACGCCTGTTTGATGTTGACGCTGTCACTGTTTTGGGTCAATTGTTCAGCCTTTTAAGATTGTATCAGATGTTCTTGCACACAAATTATTGCTAGGGGCTCGTTTGGAAAAGCAGTTAGTCTGGTTTATCTGTTGTTGTTGCAGGAAGGGGAATTTTGCTCCAATTGCATGTGTTGTGGTGTGTTAGAACTAGTCGGCCAGCAGCTTAAACTACAAAAATGATGTTACTGGTCTAGATTTACTCATATAATATAGTGCAAAATGATTTTTTTTGTAACACATTGGGAACATATTGAGACTTAGACTAGCAACCGCATGTGTCTCCTCTAATGTTTAAGGAGAGATTTAATTCTAGTATTAAGCATAAGTTTATTTTTAGATAACCCACTAATTTTATGGTGGTTAGATTAATGCATAAAATTAAGATAAAGGATATAAAGATTAAAAGAAAATTTTAAGATCTTTTTTACTTTTAAAATTTTAAGATTGGTCTATGAAGCTCTTATCTTACATAATTTGAGATTTCAATATGAACTATCAGAGTCTTTATTCTTTCCAGAAGTATTATATCAATTATCTTAATGATTGAAAACAATTATATGAACGTGGATATTCCTATTGATAGGAATTTAGAAATGTATGTCTTCTGAGCTGTGAAACAGTGACCTCTGGGATTATCTTTGTTATTCTATTATCTTTATTTCCTTTACATTGTTTACTAGGGTAGGGCATTCCACCCCTGACCTTCCCAAAACAGCTGAATGTTTTGCTGAAGACTCATTAGAAACGCCCCACAGCAGAGAAGCATAAACACACTTTGTCCCTCCCAGACATGCAGTGCTGGCTGTGTGGAAGTAGTCATGTTTCATGTATGAACACAAGCTCTCATGTTCACTGTGTCGGAACTGCCACATACAGGATTAATGTGTGATGTGTTAAAGGAATGGCATGCCAGGGAACAGGTGCGTTTTCATTCATTTAGGCTCTTTCTGAACCTCGTCTTTCTCTGTCTGTTTGTTCTGTCTTATATGAATGGATAAGGAACTTTGGCCATTATTATCCTACTATTTTTGTCTCACATTTTCATTATGTTGGCTTGGCAACATTGCACAATGTCTAACGCATGCTGGAACTTCCAAGCTATATCCACTCATTGCAAACCTTTAGGCTAATGAGACTTATTGTGCTGTGTGTTTTTTTTCTAACTTACTGTGGTTTTCTCATAGTGAACATACATTAAGAGAATGTTTACAGATCAGTCTGGTCTGTCTGTCTGTAATGACTATAGCTTTTAAACTAAACAGCTAAAGCTTTTAAACTGTTTTAAACTTTCATACTAAGCTTTGTCAACCCATTTTAAGTTTGTTCTGACGTTCCTATTATGACTCTGCCAGTTTCCCCCTCTGTCTCTTCTGTTGTGTTGTTATCTGATTATATACTGCAGTGTTCGCCGGTTGATGTAGTTTATGATTGTGTAAGTCTTGTCCTGGAGCATTCTCTCCGTATGTAGTCACACAGCAGCACTTAAGAAAGACCGCAGGGGGAATTATATGGCAGAAAACGTAGACAGCAGAATAGGTTTCATTTAAGGTCTGTGGGGGATCAGTTATTGAACTGTTGAAATTTCATGCAGAATCTATAATTACAATATAGTTGTCATCAGCAGTGGGAGATATGGAAGTTTGTAATTAACATCTCCTCTGCCCTGGTGAGCTGGTTTTGCTAGTTACACTTTTTACTTCATTTCATTGTCTCTTTTCCTGTCTCTTTTGTGTAGGGGGGTTAGGTCAAGAATTAGGCCCCCCTCCCTCTGTGGATGAGGCAGCGAACACGTTGATGACTCGTCTTGGCTTCCTACTGGGAGATAAAGTCAGCGAGGGGTCTCAAGGGCAACAGTACAGCATGGAGGAGCCTGATGATGCACAGGTGGGCTGCTTGATGCCTTGACTGCTGCTATAAATACACATACTGTATCGACTTTTGATATACGAGAACTTCTGAAAGATTGAATGCCTCCAAAACGTATAACAAATGCCACACAAATTATATTTTGAATAGCACAAACCATGAGACATTATTTTCATGACAGTCAGATACATTTGTCTAAAATTTTCTTTTTCTCAATAATGATTCTCATTAGATTTTTTTATTGCTTAAAATCAGTACAACAAGAACCATGACTGTTTACTCAATTGTATCTTTTTTTAAACAATTAAGAATCTTTTACACTACAATAATGAGAATAAGATTATTTTCCATTATGGTAATAATAATAGGCAGGGCATGGTTAATTATCTTTGTTACAATGCATACAAAATCTAAAATAGATTTTTTTTGTGAATCTTTTTTTTAAATGGTAAAATACATTTCATTTTTGTTTCATGGGGGTTAAATGTGACCCAGACATATTCTTGACAGGTTTTATAAAAATCACCAAAAAACTTCAAAAGATCTTAGAGACGGAAATTTGGGTTCCATGCTTTCAAATTCAAACCCCAGTTCTTTGAAGTGTCAGCTTTATTCAAAAATAATCTTTTACTCCTGCAGAGAAGACACATTTGGAATTCAAATGAGTGTACCTCTAATTAGGGAATTACATAAAGACAACTACTTTGCTATTCTGCTCTGTTGATACAGCAGTTTTTAGAACGCAACTATCTACTTTGTGCCTTGTTCACTTGCAGTCATGCTTAAGAACCGTTTAAGTGCTCTGGTAGAATGTTTCTGGTTCATCTACTCTGCAGTGGAGTCCATATATTAGTTACCTTTGTGTTCTCAGTAGAACAACTTGCCTACTCTGTGGGATTTATTTAAATGCATTCTTGTTGTAATCATTATGTTGATGTATAGTATTAAATAACTGCAGTCAAGCACAAGAATTTTAACAATGTGTGTAATACATATGAAAAGTAGTGGGAGGAGGCTCAATGCAGGAGGTCAATGCAGTAATGTTCACCAATATTTTCACTATTTCTGCAACTTGTCATAAATCAACATGATTGGGTCACACTAGTGCAAATTGATGAACCAGGAATGAACAGTCAACAGTTTATCCATTTAAAAAACACCACCAACACAACTACTTAATAGTTATCTGAGATTCAACACGATCTTAGGATAGTTTGTAACCCTTTCACATTTTAGTGAATTGGTGGCTAAATTGTATGATTTCATTAGTATGTTTTCATACAATCAATCTGCTTTTGCTCCAGCGATGGTTGAGTTTTAAACTTTGTGCTTCATGCTTTCTAAGAATTGTATATTTTTGTACAAGTTACATTGTACAGATTCATACAAAATCGCCAACTTGCAAACTAGTTAAATATTCTTGTGAGCTTAGGTTGTTGAGATCTGTGTTATTACAGATCAGCTCAGCTCAGATAATTAAAAGTGCCCTTCTGCGCTTGGGCTGACTTCTGCTGAATAATTCTCTTAAATAAATTGTATATGATTTAAAACAGCTGTACAACAGTGAATGATAACAATTAAAAGATACCTAAAATATAAACAGCTAGTTAAACATGAATTCATGTTGGTCCAAATAAACCCAAACTCTGAGATGACCATTTGTACTAGTGTCTTTCCTGGTACTCTTGAGGCAGTTGTGAGGCTTTTTAAGGAATGTGTATTTAATGTTAGTCATGCAAGCAGACAGATTAACTGTGCCTCGCTTCATTATGCCTTGCCTGGACCTTAGAGCCTGCCTAACTCGAAATGATACCAACTTACCCTGTCGTAGAGAGTGCGTCCACCAGCCTGTCACTCAGCGACTGAAGGAGGGGTGCTAGAGAGAAAGAGAGAGGCTTCCTGCTCCCAGTCCGTAGACTTCCTCAGTTGATGAAGATTAATTGGTGTGGTACAAACACAGGCACATACTGAGAGTAAAGGTTTTGTTTTCAGGGTTTAGGAGCCAGTGGGAGGATGAGTCCATGTTCCACCCTGACCAGCAGTACCGCCTCACCGCCTGCCTGCAGTCCCTGCTCCACACTCCCACCTGCGGCTCCGGGACAGCACATCACCAGCCCTACGTCCACCCTGGAAAGCAGAGACAGTGGCATAATAGGTGAGTGACAGGCATGCTTACATGTGACTGTTCTCTTGAACACAGGCAAAGATGCAACAAGCAATATAAACACATGTGTGATGGATCATGACCTTTTTATTTTATCTTGCAAATATAATGGATGGTTTACAGAGTAATTAGTATTTTACATTTATTACTTTAACTGAGTAAATGTGAATTACTGGTAGTTTTGTTGATCCTTCATGGGATTTTATGAACCACCTAAATAAAGGTAAATATGTTCTAAAACATTCTAAGATGTATAATTTCTGTGACACCAAAAATAACATGTTTACAACCAGGTTTTCTGAATGTTCCAAACGGTATTAAGGTTCAGCCTTGTCCTTCTTATACTGTCTTTGAACACTCACCTGTTAGAACAGGGGGAGAGCTGAAGTTCTGCCCCAATGTCATGCCATTGGTTAACCATTGTTATTATTTTAAACTATTTCCAAGCTCTAAAACTCTACATTTATCACAGATATCTTAAATAAAAAATAAAAGATATCTTAAATAAAAGTCAGGTCAAACTGACTTCATACAATTGTTACACATTGAGCAGCTGTTCAAGAACTTGTTGCAATTATTTTTATGCAGTATATTTAAATGTAGTTACAGTTGTCAGAGGAAATTACCCTTACATATTGAATTTTCTCATAACAGATTTGCATGACAGCAAATATGAACTGGAAAGTTTTAAGGTGCCAAATTTTGACAGGTCCTCTTCTCCGGCCCCACATTTTTCTCTTTCTTCCTACCCCTTTTTCCAGCCACCCTGACCAGTTATTCAGAACCTATGGACAGAAGTGGGAAACACGGTGATAGTTCTCGAGGCAGTAGTCTGAAGCTGTGGCACTCACACAGATCCACTCTAGACTCCAGCCTGTATCGTGTGGATGAGAACATGGCCGCTTCCACCTATAGCCTCAACAAGATCCCTGAACCAAGCTCCACCCACTATTCCTCTCACTCCACCCCCCTCTACCTTATGCCCCGCCCCAACTCTGTGGCAGGTAAGTCTTAAGCCCTACCTCCTCCCTGAGTCTCTTTAAACTGATGCTTGTGTGCTGTTTTGCATTTATATTTTTACCAGTGATGAAAAAAAAACATTTTGCAATGGGGATTCTTAATTCGTACACAGTAAGATTTCTAGTGCAATCCCAGTTTAATCTAATACAAGTGTGTTTTTGCATCAAGTTAGCACAGCAGTTAGTGACGAAAGCAGTCAAGGTTATGGACTGTATGTATCTACAGAGTGCTGGGGCAGCGCTAACAGTAGATAAGAGGTGTCTAATAGCAGCAGGGATGATGAACATTCTAGCATAACACTCCCTAGGAAAGTAAACACTAAATCTGTCTGATGATGTTGATATGTCTCTTATATAACGCAGCGCCTCTTCATTGCTGGCTGATTGTGTTATTGTGCAAGTAATCAGCATTGTTGTATTTATGAGAAGAGCCATTTTTAGAAGAGAGAAAGCAATAAGATATGGTTATCTCAATGAGAAATGGCTCTCGAAAGGGCAAGTGATATAAAAGATTGTTTGTTAGTGGGGAAGCGGGTGGCATTTACACTTAGCGATCAAATATGTTGAAAAATCACCCTACTTGTAGTGACGACTATACTCATAATGCAAATCTGACTGCAGCAAGCTTTTTAAATTACTCTGGAGAGTCTACGCAAAACAATGATGCAGTGTTATTATTATACCAAAACATCTACTGTAAAAGTATATTTTACCCATAATTACAATTCTGTCATCATTGTATTTACGTGGGTAGTTGTAATCAACTATAATGGAGCTACTGCAGATTTTTGCTAAGTCAAGCTACAAGCTTAACCTGTTGTCCAAGTATACAAGACACACTTGGATAATAAAATAATAGACATTATTTTAAAGACATATTAAGACACATCTATCTTTTGGAGCACAACTCTAGTTGAAGACTAGTTGTTAACATGAGCACAAAAACTAGTCCAGTTATAGTTTGGTTATCACGTATACATGCAGGATGAAGCTGCAATTTCATTTAATCTGGACAAGCAGATTTCAGTTATAACAAAGCGTTTTACATGATACTTTAAAAAGTTAGAAATTATTCTAACTTATTCTAAATTATTCTGCTTTCGTCTAATTGACCGAATGACTTATGATGTAGCACACAAGCAGTGTGCCCAGTTTTAATGGCACCTTTATAGTGATTTTGCAGCTTTACAGTGTCTACTGACTTTCCTAATATAGAACATAGGTGTTAAAAATATTATTCGACACCTTTTGTGTTTCTTTAAAGATAGAAGGTCAAAGGACGGTGAAAAACATAAAGATGTTCAAATTAATGTTCATTGTTGATTGAACCCTTCAAAAATGAACAAAAGAGGATATGAATCAAAATGCTGGATATATTACATATATTTTCAGCACATTAGCTGGTCTGGGTCACAGACAGCGATGATTGTTTATTCAGTGAGGGCAGCACTGGTAGGGATTGTGGGAGCAGATGTACTCATTAAACATGTATTGTAGCGTGCATTTTACATCAGTCAGTCAGAATCGCAATGAGGCAAATATCCTTTGTAGTGGCCTGGATGTCTTTTGTATGCTTAGCCTGAAGTATAAAAGGGGCTTAATGTAACCTAATAGTATTTAAGCGTGCTTAAGTAATACAGATTGTGTTGTGGACTGCCATCGGTCTCAAAGAGGAGAGAGGTCAAAGGATCACTGTCAAACAGTGTAAGACACCATTTGGAAGAGAAACCAGAGATTAAGCTTTATTAAAATTGTTTTATTAAATTGTTTGACTAATATTGCTTGAGGAAGTCAGGTAAATTGGTCTGGTCTGTCTCTTAATCCTGTCTGAATATGCTGCCCAAAAATATACTGGGATAGGCTCCTTCACTTTCGAAACCCTACATATGATACTCAGGATGAAAGAAAATGGATGGTTGGAATTTCTGTAAAGGAAATTTCCTGGGAACACATAATTTGCATATCTGGAATGTGCTGCAAGTTGCTTTCGATAAAATAATTGATAAGTAAATGTAAGTATTTGGTTTGCCACTCTTTGGCAGCATGAAGTAGAACCAGCAGGCAACCCACTTGTTTATCTAGAACTTCTGAATCCATTTGAGAGAAAATTGTTAATTTGATTAGTGTCACAAACCTAATTCATTACCATGCATCAGATGTATAGTGCAATAATATTTTAATAATAAGAATTGTGGAGAAGGCAAGAAGGAAATATTAAATAAAGAATAAGGTCAAGTAATATAAATAATGGACTAGGGGAGCGAATACTTCAAATTTATTAACCTAACACGTATAAGAAGGAATGAATCCTAGAGAGTACAGAGAATGGGATGAAATGAATGGAGTAAAAATGACAATGGTTAGGCAAGGAATTATGGGTATGAAATGGAACCTGAGAGATGAAGGTAAGATGAAGGGAGATTTTCTTGGACGGAATAGAAGAGGAGAGAGGGGTTGCAGAACAACACTGGCTCTGGATTGGTTGATTTTCTGTGATGGAGGAGATCAAAGCTTTAAGCATTAACCAGCTCAAACCCCCAGAGCATGTTGCCAGATTTTCATCTGCAGGGAGAGAAAAGACATTGGAAACATGGGAGTTGAGAAGGTGTGAATGGAACTGGAGTAGTTTAGGGTATAGATTATGTAATACTGTGGGGGTATTACGTTATGTATAGCTGAAATGTAAGATTTTATAATGTTAACGTAACATTTTAAGGTTTCTAAAAGAGAATGAAAAGCAAAATCAAGATGGAGGAAAGATGTGATGTAATAGTTTATTGTAGCACATCTAAACATACATACAATCAAATAGCTCACATTTAGTAATTCTATCATAATTTAAACTCCAATGTTGTTCAAACCTGTAAATTCTTGTGACACACAAACAGCCAGTCCTTTTCGTACAGTGATAATGAATAGTAAAAATTAACAACAATTTAATTATAAAATGTTAAAAATTTAGGCTGTTCCTCACACAAACTGGGCCACGTTATGGTTGTCCTTATAAGTTCTGTTTACTTGTATTTTTTTTTAGAAAATGCCTGCCTTACATCTGCTTTTTGAGTCGTACCGATAAAAAAAGAGGCTTTGGATAAGGATAAGTAAATGATGCCATATCTTTAACTCAAGCTGAACCAAGCCAAGCTGTTTCCATTTCTTTGTATTTGCATCGATTGCGTAATGAGGGCCTAACTGGTCCATTGAGAGCAGCTCAGCCTGACTCAGCTCGATTTTAATGCACTGGAAGTTACGCGTGAGAATAGAACATCTTTAATTCCATCCTAAAGCTGCTGTAATTGCTTGTTTTCCAGTCTCACTGCATGTCTCAAGGCAACCAGATCTTGATTTTAAAATCGTCCACTTCCACCTGCAGTTTCTTGGAATAAGATGCACCTGTGGCAGTGTGTACACGCAAACTCACGCAGACATTTTCACAAACTCAATTTCAAAGTATTATCACAGAACAAGGGTGTCTTGTCACACACACACAAGCACAACAAAAATAATTTTTAAGTGATTTTTTTTTGCTATTTCATCTGATACACCCTTGGTAAGACGTCCACCTGCACATTTTAAGAATGTGTGGGATTTGTGGTGCCTGTCAGAAATAACCATTGACCTGAAAATAACATTCTAAAAAAATTGCCAAATGTCTTTCACAGAAAAATTATATACCTGTGCTATTCGTCTGTGCCCAAAGCCAGTGTTTGTGTTAGTATGGTGCCTAGGCTTGTTGTGATTATTACACAAGAAGAAAACAATGTTTTTTATTACAATAACAAAATATTTTTAAAATATAATGTTGTATTCTGGTTATCTGGGTTCAGAAAGGGTATATGAAAGAATGACTTGCACCAGGCATAATACAACAAGCTTTATTGTCTGTGTAAATCAGTTTTTTTCTTAATCAGCTATGACAGCAACAAGCCGTGAGCAACGGGACATTCTGTCAATCTGTTTCTGCTTCTGCAGCATCACACTGGTTAGCCCTGCCCACTTTAAAATCTCATGGTGCTAAATTCTGTTTGTCTGTGCTGTACCATAAAAGCATAACCATATTTCAGTCATGACAACTCTCAGAATAAATGTTAGTATGATAATGTTCATGACAAGTATTGCAGACCAGACTTGCTTGTATGAAAAATTGCATTGCGGTTGCAATGAGGACATGGCGCACAAATAGCCATATGTAATACCGAAGCAATGCAGAACTGCAATCACAACCTATGTACAGCATTCTGGGCATTCTAACACATTGCATAAGGATACACACATACAATGTCATAATGCACATTTACAGACATCCACAGTCCATTGCTATTCAGAGAGACAGACACACATGTGGAGTGTGGTGGGTGCTGCATTGCAGTAAATGAAGAACTATGAAAAGCAGGGCTCTGAAGATATGTACAGCTAGATATTACTGTACTTTAAAACACACACACACACAAAACTTAAACTACAGACACTTAGGTGTCATGCATAGTGTGGTTTGGAAGTCAGAATTAAAACTTCAGTGTTAAATGTTGAAACCTGTTGTATGTCATTAAAGTTGGCAACAAAAATGACAATTGATTAATTGTTTTGTTCAAATGGTTGCTAACTAGTAACATTGGTTAAATCCTCCCAGCCCAACCCATCCATCTTCCACCATTCTTGTCATGGCTGGCTGGCAGGACTGTCTTAATGTTAAAATTTCCTTTGCACTAAATCCACACAAACCCAACATCACTAACATTCCCAGCTGCTGTGTTCAAACCATATAAAGAAGAGCTTCTGATCAGCCTTTTCCATTGACATACCATAGACTATATACCACAAACATTCAGTACACAGTACACCAGAGAGGTTTTGGTGTTGCCCACACCCATGCTAGGACTGAAGATCTACTGTAATGTTTTTGTCATCAAAGCAAGAACAATAACTATAAAGAAAACTATATAAGCATCCACGCCAATGGATAATAACATTATGTTTGTTCTAAGATTGTGTGCTGCAGATTTCTAGTCACAAATGTGTGCAGATGACCTGCTGTTACCTGCCATTTTAAATGCAGGATCCATTTAAAATTAAATGGATTTTGATTGGCTGTCAATGCTTCATTGTTCATCATTGATCAAAATGCTTCATTGAGCCCAACAGTATAAACTGTATTACAGTTGGTTAGTGGTGTGGACTCCACCACTATTATCCAGAATTATCTTAAATTTAGAATAATTTTTAAAGCTAAAATCTGTGTAGTTATTGTTATTGGCTCTTAAGAGTTAGGTGTATATTTTATTGTACTTTTGGAGGCAATTTTAAAGGAGCGTTTACAAGCAAATAAGTTGACACCACTGCAGTCATTTCCCACTGTAAATCTAGACAACTGTATGTGCGATTTTAGCAAAGATTCAAAGACAACATGGTCAACATGGTTTCCTATTTTAATTTTTTTTCATTAACCTTTGTGTTAAAGATTTAAAAGGTGTGTTAAAGGGTTTGCACATTTGCACATGCAAATATGCACTGTAGGAGTTTCTGAACAGTTACCAGTAATAAGGATATTGCTATAGATTTGTTTGTCTGAGTGGTTGATAATATATTGTTATGCAGTTGCTAGGGTGTCCTGGGTGGTTGCTAGGTTATTTGCTAGCCTAATCTCTTATACCATGGTCTCTAGCCATGTCTTCTCATAGTAATTCTATAGGCTTTATTGCTTGTCTTTAATCCACTATATGAAAAATGACCTAACCTATTACCCCTCTCCTCAAACTTTATAAATATAATTTAATATCCATATAAAAAACTAAATTAAGCCAATGTAATATTTAGGGTTAGAGGTTTGTTTGCTTAAGGTTCAACTCATAATATGATCAGTAATGACAGGGATGCTTTATTAGTGATGATTAGTGCAAAAACAACTAATAAGACAACATCAGATGAACTCAGATGTTCCAAACCAGTATCATTCCTAACCTGTCTTCTATCCTGTTAGCCACTAGTTCAGCCCATCTGGAGGACTTGGCATACCTGGATGAGCAAAGACACACCCCACTGCGTACCTCCCTGCGCATGCCTCGACAAAACATGGCTGCGGGTCGTTCTGGGCAGGACATGAGAGGTGAGCATCCTGCTGTATGTCGAGTTCAGTTGCTAAACTTTGATTTACATCCATCTTTCATGGAAGCCAGCTCACCAATATATTTGTCTTGATGTCAGAATGTGTCCATAGATCGTCTTCCTCATCTATCACATTGTTGGAAGCGTGACTCCTCTGTTCTAACCATTCGGCCTTTAATTTGTTCACTCACACTTCATCTTTGCCGTTGAAGTGTTTGTACAAGGCAAGGTTGTGTCCCCATCCGCTCCCTGTCTTTGTGTATCAGTGTCAAGTGTATCCACTGAGGCGCTGAGTTTAACCTCTCTCTAGGGAACCTACACATACAAAGAAAAAGGCAAAAGAAACAGATTTAAAAGTCCTGGGAGAGGACACAGTTCAGTTCATATGTTAACGCTCTTTATCCTTTATTTTTATTAGCTAATTAGAAATTAGAAGGCCTTGGTGTGTCCTCAAATCCTCCATTTCCACTGAGAAACACACACACACACACACACACACACTCTTTAAGTCGGGTGCACAGTATATGATTTTGGCCATGATTTGGTCATCTGTGACAAATTTAAAAATCGTGTGATTCTTGGCCAAAATGTGTAGTCTTCGATCACTAGTTTTAGATGTTTGCTAACAGTGATTAATGACCATTGCAGTCAAATGTTTGCTTGAATAAAATTCTGTTTTCTGCCAGTGTCAAAAGTTTTGAGGCACATTCCTGCAGTTTGGCATCTCGTACAACAAAGTCAAATCATTAATCATAATTAACACTCAAGATTGTTTTTGTTTGCCACCATTTTAATTTTTATATGTGAGTGTGGCTTACCATCACCCATCGTGTCATGGACTGATGTAAAACTAGGTCTTTTTGATGAGTCTTTTTGACAATTTTAAGGTACTGTTAAAGCAATACAGTGTGTGCCCATCTTAAATCAGTGATGTAGGACTTTGTTATCCACCCTGATCCAGTACCATCAGTAACACAGTGAACACCATTTGTATCCGGATAGTGATTAAGATGTTAAGAATGTAAATGTGATTCCTGTCATAATTTGTACTAGCTTTATATTAAACAATACCTCAAAGAACTAACCTGCCAGCCAGTAATTATTATGGGATTGTTGTGGTTTCAGCAAAAGCTCTATGCTATTTGGGGCATAATGTTGATTACAACAGTCAGCCCTCAGTTTTTAAAAATCATGATAGGGCATTCACAATAGAATTACACAAGCAGTAGGCATTCAAATACTGTTTTAAAAGTATAGCCTAAAGCCTAAAATATAAATTTTTGGCATGAGAGAAAGTATAATAAAATAACTTCAATTTCAATTGTTTAATTCTAGCTATGACGATGTAAATCAGATTAGTAAATTAGACAATTACTTTTGAAATTTCTACTTCCAAGAAAATTCTACAAAAACCTTCACCTGACTTCCAAAGTAGTCTCACCACAAAAACTATTTAAACACCTGTACAACTTTAATAACAGTTTTCGTAAGTGCTTAAAATAAATCTTTTACAGTCTTTATAACTGTGAGATGAGTTAAAATCATTTTCTTTGGTAATCAACATTATGCCACAGTGGCATCAGGGCAGCATTACAGTCAGTCACTTCTAGTCAGTGTGACTGTAATGTAATGTCATGTAATGTCTGTGGTTGAGAGGGGGCTTATTTTACCTCTTAACTGGATTACTAGCTCTTCATGTGAGGTATTTACTGTCACATCTGATCTCTAAATCAGGTGCTCAATCTAAAGCACTCTGCCTTTGGCAACACTGTAACCCAGAGAGTTTTCAGGTGTGTTACACTGTTCATCCGGCCTCTACAAAAAGTGATTTGTCATCATAATCATCAAATGGTGTTAATATCATGGTACTGTCCAAAATAAGTACAATCAGCATGCCACCATTATAACTGGTGGTGGAGGAATTTTAGTCAGCCCTGCTGATTTTGTGTTTCGATATATTGAAATTATTAATAGTGGAAAGATTATTTACTGTATATACCTCATTGCTTTAGCAGCACCGTCAGTGATTAGGTTCTGGAGCTTGTATATCTTTAATTGCCTTTAATTTGGGGCTACTGGTTAAATGGTACATGATTCAATTAATGAGGGAAATAGATTATTATTTTCATACCCATACAATACAGATTATTTCAAATGTGACATGCCAAACATTCTGTTTGATTGTGACAGATTTCATGACTTTTCATCACAGTTTTTGCTCTTCAAATCTCTTGCATGTCCTTCCATTATCTGCAGCTTTTCGAGTGATTCGCTTTTTCAGTGCAAACTCTCCCTTTCTTTCCCTATTTCTCTCTCTCTCCTGCTACTTGTCTATGCCTGTCTCAGCTTCCGCTAACAGTCATGCCTGGCAGTCTCAGTCACGTAAGTGTGGGTTCTTGCAAAGGCAAATCTCTGTCCTTTCACTGTGCAGTGTGAAATTTTCCTTTGATAGCTGACTAGCAGTTTTGGTCTGCGATCTTCTGGAACTGCAGTGTCGTACTACATATTGTGATGTGGCCAAATTAGCACTGTGTGATATTCAGCCCGGTTCACACTAACTGCTGATTGCAGGAGGTCTCCAGGTTGCTGGAGGTCAACTTTTCCTCCAGTTTGCCTGCACTAAAGCATGTCACAGCAAATGGATCACATATGTTGCAGTGTCCTCCCTCCTATTGGTAGTCTCTGCCTTGTCACTGTTTAAATGCATAAATGCATTTAATTACATTTGGGATAAAACTTTTCTTCAGTTTGAGTTGCTGGACACATCCACATTGTGTCATCAATAAAATAGCTTTCAACAACTTTGTCACTGTAATTTGCTGGCAGTGTGAACAGGGTCTTAGGTTTGAGTAGATGAGTGTCCTTGTTTCGTGTGTCTGGTGATTGTGTGTTGGGTTATTTGTTTATGCTTGTGAAACCTCAAATGTTGAGTGTATATGGTAGAGTATTCATCCGTTAACAGGAATTAACTGTACATGCCTTTTATCTGCAGTGCGATTCGCTCCGTACAGACTGCAGGACATTGCACTAAAGCCCTTGCTTTTCGAAGTGCCCAGCATCACCATGGATTCTGTGTTTACCGGTCGTGATTGGCTTTTCCAAGAGATCGACGCCTACCTACGTACCTCCCACTCTGCCACTAATCGTGGCGTGGTCCTGGTGGGCAACATAGGCTACGGCAAGACGGCCATCATCTCACGCCTTGTGGCTCTCAGCTGCCATGGCAACCGTATGCGTCAGATCGCCTCAGACAGCCCACAGGCATCGCCCAAACGTAAGAATTGTACAAGACAAAAATATTTTCAAGCCCTCCTTTCACAAACTTGTCTGCATTATTTAATTATATCTTTACAAAGCAATATTCAGTTCTGATTCTTCAGTCATGCCATCTAGTGGTGTGATATTCCACAAAAGCAACTGTTAACATTCCGCTGAAGCAGGAGTCAGCTTAGGGGAATGTCAAATTAATATTTTGTGTTAAATTATTTACCTGTCAGATCTGTAGTATGTGGGATAATTTTACAGAGGGCCTTGTGTCATCCTTTATTTCACATAAGAGTCTGCAGATTGTTAAATATACCTTAAAGATGCAGTATACCTTAAAGCTGCAATATTGTTGTGTTGGGAAATGTTTTGTTAGCACATTTAAAGCAGGGATTAAAGAACATATTTCAAAGAAAATAGAAAATAAGACCTCATCTATCTATATGAAATTTCAGTAAGGCTCAAAATAAGGCTCAGATCTTTTCTAGTCTGTGGCATAGTTGTGTGTTTTTCCACCCAGAATGTAAAAATCATAAAGCTAATCGCTTATAAAAGTACTACAAAGCTACATGCTTTAAGGTATTATTCATATCCATTCATATCAACATCAAAGTTTAATAGCTAGAGGTTTGTTTAAATCTTATTAAAGCAAGCACCACTAAAGTTGTAGAAATAAAAAGTGTCATTTTGTAATGTGATTTAAATTAATCATTGTTTTTGTGTGGACAGATGCCGATGGTATTCCTCTCACACAGCCCCAGCCTTCCCATGGTACGTTGGGAGGAAGTTGCCCAGGAACACCAGAAATGAGGAGAAGACAAGAGGAGGCCATGAGGAGGCTTGCGTCACAGGTGCACAAACACACACACAGGTTCTCACGTTTGTGTCTGCCTCAGTGATACATACACAACATTTCACACACGCACAAAAGCCCTGTCTCAACCTGTCCAGGCTTGCTGTCTCAATCGCAGCTATTGCATTATGCAGATATGTTTAAAAAAGAAAAAGTAAGTTTGCCAGTGAGCCTCATAAAATATTTATTCAGGCAGAATGCAATTTCCTTGCCAAGCTATTAGATCTAGTTAAGTCAATGCATTAATAATCTCTCTCTTTTCTTTCACTCACACTCACTTTCTCTCTGCCCTTTCTGGGTGGTTTAAATTCTTTGAAAACATTTGTGTGAATAAATTTGTATTTTAATATGGTTGATTCTCTGTGTCTGATCTCCCTTGTTCCTCAGACATCGTCTCCACCTGTAGTTTGATTTGTGTAGCCTATGGCTATCTCTGTTTCTGCTTTGTTCAAAGAGCACTGGGCCTTTGTACCCATGGACCTAAATGACTGTGTATTTTCCAGTTAGGCTCCACATCATTTTCATTTAGAGGTCTTTTAGGTTTTTGCTTTTTAAATCTTTCCTCTAATGTGCATATAAACTGAATAACTGCAAAATAAACAGAATAACTATGCAGACCTATCCTTTCATAGATGCAGTAAACCACTGTTATTTTTCCCCATTCTGTCTAGTAATAGACAATTTATATGTTAACTACAAAATTATACAGTTGTAAAATAATTTTAGGTAAACTGTGAAAATGTTCAAGTTTAAATATTACATATTCAAGATTAAAGATTCACAGATCCAGTCTTAATAGTCTTACTGTGTTAGTAATTGCTTAAAATGTTCACCAACCTAAAATTCATCAAACTCTTCCAACTCATTATCTGTTTTATATGTACATCTGTGCTTAACAACTACCATTATTTGTCACGTTCCTGTTTATTGCTATGAACCTGCTTTAAAGCAGTCTGCACTGCATTGTAAAGTACAACATACTTATAGGTAAATACCCACAATAAAAACAATGACTTGAATAGATTTTAAAAATGACTAACAGTGACAATAGTTAGAGAAAGAGGGAATTTCAGTGAGCATGAACTTCATCAGCCATCAGAACCCCCACAGGCATCCAGCCTGACTGCAACACATTACAGTAATAATCTCCTTCTTTATACTGAAGTATGAACAGCTCAGGGCCTCCTGCTCTTCTGCTTCTCACTTATTTCAGAAGTGTTGAATTATGAACACTAGGACAGATAAAGGTGATATTGTATCTGGGAAGGTGTCACTACATCATGCTAATTCTCTTTACACAGTATATGCAATTAAATTCATATAATTCATATAAATGCATATAGTTTTGCTTTATTTCTACTGCCGGTTTACTCTCAGGTGAAATTAAATAATTGAAAGACACTAGAAACTGTGTTTTATAAACAGAATGTCTGTCTGTGAAATCTTTATTCTTTACAAACTCTGGATTGTGCTGAGTATATTTAAAGGTGATGTCATTTCTGTTCAACAAAAACCTGCATCACCAAAAGGAATTACAAAAATTTGCAAAAAAAAGTTCAACAACGATTGCCACTTGCCTTACTGATGGTTGCCACTTGTAGTTGAGCAGAGAACCGTGTAGTTGGCCATCTTCTGCTTATTGTTTTGTGCTGAATCTTCAGCAGTCATTATGTTAAACACTAACCTTATTATAGAGATTGCAAAGAGATTTTGTTACTGTTGAAAAGAGAGATAAAGGAGAAATGAAGCAGCGAATTTCAAGAGGTATTTTTGTCTTGAAGGGCACATCAAAAAGGGGACAGTGCTTGAAGGGCTGTTCAGAAAGAAAGTATGCAATTGAACCCATTCACAAAGACCTTTTCTAGAATGCCATTGCCGTACATACAGTGCACACTTCAGGAAAGCAATTTCACTATTCATAACCATGTGATCTTAGGTTTAGGTTGATTGTGTCCTTACATTTGTTTTCTGTTACCAAGGGTTTAAACCAAGCAGGAAACATTTTGTGCTTATTTTATGTGCATAATAGTTACATATTTGCATGTCTGTTTTTATTCAACAAGCAACACAAATAGTGACAGTACAGAAGTTGAAATACATTTTAGGTAGCACAGAGAGGCTATATTTATCAAATGGTATTATAAAATCAGTAATCTGCATAAAATACCATTTTTTTCTGAGTCTTGCAGGCTCTCTTTGTAGCTTTATTAAAATTATGCCTAAAAACAACACACATTTACTTCACAAGCCACAGGCCTCATCGAAAAACATTGCCACTGCTTTGCCAAAATTTGTAGCATAATATATTCAAGAGTTTTGTTGGAGGTTGCTTGTATTAACTAAGAATGTTTTTCCTCTATACTTAAGTAGTCTTAAGTTATTTTAAGAACATTATTTGATTTGACTTGCACTTTGCTGCATGCTGGTTTTTAATCGTCTTGTCATAAAATAATGTAAAACGATACAAAAACCAAAATTTGATTAGTTATGTTACATGTTGTTTGTTACAAATAACCCAGCCTTGACAGTTCCAAGCCGTAATTCATTAATACTATTTAGCCTTTATAAAAATACAAAATCAATAATAATTTTTACTATAGCTCATAATTATAATCTTTGATTTTTGTAAATTGTATTTATCTTAAATGATTTTCGGGAGACACCATTTATGAGATAAGCCTCTGTTAACTCCTGTAATCCTTACAGTATACTTCATCTGTTCTTGAAGACGACTAACATGACCTAAGGTGTCTGTCCTTTAAATCAAAAAGCAGCTAATTAAACTTATTTCTACTTTAATGGAACCAATTAAGTGCACTTGTCTCAGAGACATGGAAGGTGTCCCATTGAAACTCTTGATGAAAGACTTGTCAGGGCCCTGTTCCAAATCAGCGGAAGAGTAAATAAAAAAGCACAGCTGCAGTCAGTCAATATGTTGTCCCGCTCTGAACTTGGATACTATTGTCTCATGTGGTATTTTAAACACGAGTATTATTCATATCATCTCATAATAATGTTGTTATTACAGCCATCAGCAATTCTTGGCCTCACTCTCAGTAACGTGTTTTTCCCTCTGGTGCCCCCTGTAGGTTGTGGCCTATCACTACTGTCAAGCAGATAATGCCTACACCTGCCTGGTGCCAGAGTTTGTACACAATGTGGCAGCACTACTGTGCCGCTCACCCCAGCTTGCCTCCTACAGAGAACTGCTGCTGAAAGAGCCTCACATACAGAGCATGCTCAGTCTGCGGGCCTGTGTTCAGGATCCACCGACTGCCTTCAGACGAGGGGTGCTTGAACCTCTGGATGCACTTTATAAAGGTATGGCAGGAAATACACATACACATTGTATTTGTGTCTAAAATGCACAATACTGAAGTTTTTTTTTGTTTGTATATTATAGAATGAGAACGATTTCCTGTAATTCTGACACATCATATAGATATGACACATCAAAGTTTGTGTTGTATTTGCTATCGTGAAATGTATAACCTTGAACTTGAACAATTTGTCTTTTAGAGAGGAAGATCACTGCAGATGAAGACCTCATCATCCTCATTGATGGTCTAAATGAGGCTGAGTTCCACAAACCAGACTATGGAGACACTATTGTCTCTTTCCTCTGTAAGACCATCAGCAAGTTCCCAGCGTGGCTCAAACTGGTAGTGACTGTCCGAACCTCCCTGCAGGTAAACACAAAATTATATTGTCTTGTATGTCCTCTCACACAAGAATAGCTCAGATGTTAAAAGTAAATGCTTGTTGTGTGCATGGTAATTTTTTAAGTATACATTTATGAATGTAACATTGAGAATCTTAATAAGCCAGAAACATCTAACAACTAACATATAGCTGGCTCATCTTTCTTGCAGGAAATCACCAAACCTCTCCTATTCCACCGGATTTCTCTCGATGCCCTGGAGGAAAATGATGCCATTGACCAGGATTTGCAGGGTTACATCCTGAATCGCATCCACAGCAGTGCAGAGATCCAGAACAACATTTCTCTCAATGGCAAGATGGACAACACCAGCTTCGGCAAGCTTAGTTCCCACCTCAAAGCACTCAGCCAGGGCTCCCTTCTGTACCTAAAGCTCACCTTTGACCTGATAGAACGTGGCTACCTGGTCCTCAAAAGCTCTAACTACAAGGTGGTCCCGGTCAGCCTAGCTGAAGTCTATCTTTTACAATGTAATATGCGCTTCCCAACACAATCATCCTTTGAAAGGGCCCTGCCACTACTAAACGTGGCCCTGGCCTCACTGCACCCTCTGACCGACGAACAGATCTATCAAGCCATCAATGCCGGCTCTGTGAAAGGGACCCTAGAATGGGATGACTTTCAGCAAAGGATGGAGAACCTATCAGTGTTCCTGGTGAAAAGACGAGATGGAACACGCATGTTTGTGCACCCTTCCTTTAGAGAATGGTTGATATGGAGGGAAGAAGGGGAGAAGACCAAGTTTTTGTGTGATCCCAGGTTAGCAATTGAATAAAAGATTTAAGAAACTACAATGTTGATAAAATATCTTAAACCAGCCAAAGCTGGTTTTCTGGTCTCCCACCCTATTCTGATTTGCTGTTTTTAAAGGGGTTTCAGGTCTAAGTGTCATCAGCTAGTGACACTGAGAGACCAGCTGGCACCAACAAACCAGCTTTGATTTTTATTCTAAATATTTTATTTACATTTTATTTATTATTGATTTTATTTTTTTAATTTTTTTATTATTATTTCTAAAAGGTTGTTTCTTGGCCAGTTACTTTAGTAGAATTGGTTTAAATCTTATCTTAAAACTAAAAATCTGACCTTAGATTTTGAAATGACAGAGATTTGACATCAGTGATGTAAGTGAATTCTTTGCAATCAAATACATGCAAGCCAACTTCTTAAAAATCATATATAACAACCTGTGCACCAGCCTTTACTATATGTTACCAAAAGTTACATTTGAACCCAGTAATAAAATCTCACACTTTCTGATTCGCTCTTTCTCTCTGTTTAGGAATGGTCATACTCTTCTGGCCTTCTGGTTCTCCAGACAAGAAAACAAACTAAACAGACAACAGACAATTGAGCTGGGCCATCACATACTTAAAGCACACATATTCAAGGTAACAATGTTATGTGTATATATGCGACTCATTATAATACAAGTAAAGCTTTGATGCAGTAAAACTTTGTCTGATTATCATTTGATTCTATGATGCTGTAGGGTCTGAGTAAGAAGGTTGGGGTTTCTTCATCCATTTTGCAAGGGCTGTGGGTGTCATACAGCACAGAAAGTTTATCCACTGCTCTTTCATCACTTAGAAACCTTTACACACCTAACATAAAGGTACGTCTTTACTCCAAACCAACTGTTGTGGAGCTTACATTTGTATATTACCTTAAAACAGAAATGAGTTATGTCAGTAATGTGTTTCAACCCTTATTAGGTGTCGCGACTACTGATACTGGGCGGGGCTAATGTGAACTACCGTACAGAGGTACTTAACAATGCTCCGGTGTTGTGTGTACATGCACATCTTGGCTACATGGATATGGTGAACCTGTTGCTGGAATACGGTGCCACTGTAGACTCAGCATCTGAAAGTGGTCTCACTCCTCTGGGCTACGCAGCTGCTGCAGGACACATGGGGATTGTTACCACCCTGTGCAAGAGAAAAGCAAAGGTACATGAAAGACTAACACAGTATATAGAACATCTTTCCATAACATTTGTGAACATCAATGTAAATTTACATTTTTAGAAAATTTCTGAATGTTGCATTAGTTTTTGACCAACATGCCAGATGACCAATAAGGTTTTTTAGGCATGTATTTCAGTGGCAGATGGATGAAATCAGCTATACTTTAAGAAAACAGCAGTATATACAGGTCCTTCTCAGAAAATTAGCATATTGTGATAGTTAATTATTTTCTGTAATGTACTGATAAACATTAGACTTTCATATATTTTAGATTCATTACACACAACTGAACTAGTTCAAGCCTTTTTATTGTTTTAATATTGATGATTTTGGCATACAGCTCATGAAAACCCAAAATTCCTATCTCAAAAAATTAGCATATTTCATCTGACCAATNAAAGAAAAATGTTTTTAATACAGAAAAAGTCAACCTTCAAATAATTATGTTCAGTTATGCACTCAATACTTGGTCGAGAATCCTTTTGCAGAAATGACTGCTTCAATGCGGCGTGGCATGGAGGCAATCGGCCTGTGGCACCACTGGACCACTGAGCAACAGTCCAGTGCTGCTTCTCTGTAGCCCAGGTCAGGTGCTTCTGCCGCTGTTTCTGGTTCAAAAGTGGCTTGACCTGGGGAATGCGGCA